>QEPC01005414.1:568135-589485 GCA_003113815.1 Sphenodon punctatus | reverse complement strand
TGGGTGCCTGGGCATCTAAATGGCAAATGAGATTTAATATGGACAAGTGCAAAGTTATGCACATAGGGAAAAATAATCCAAACTATGTGCACACAATGCTCGGTACTAAGCTAAGATTTACCACTCAGGAAAAGGATCTGGAGGTGGTTTTGGACAATACAATGAAATCCACAGCGCAGTGCACAGCAGCAGTCAAAAAAGCAAACAGAATGTTAGGAATTATTTGGAAGGGGATAGAGAATAATACTGATGAGGTCATAATGCCTTTGTAAAAATCGATGGTGCGACTGCACCTCGAATATTGTGTGCAGTTCTGGTCGCCCCATCTCAAAAAAGGCATCGCTGAACTAGAAAAGGTACAGAGAAGGGCAACAAAAATGATCAAGGGCATAGAAAGGCTCCCATATGAAGAGAGGCTTGGTAGGTTGGGGCTCTTCAGTTTAGAGAAGACTTGAGACGACTGAGAGGAGATATGATAGAGGTCTATAAAATCATGAGTGGTGTGTAGGGATATGAGAACACAACGGGGTTCGGATGTTCGGCCATTCGGTTGTTCGGTTCGAAAACTGAGTTTGGGTTCAGTCGTTTGGTTCAAAAAACGAGTTTGGGTTTGGTCATTCGGTTCGGTTGAGTTCGGTTCATAGGGATGTGCGAACGTGGTTCAGAGGTTCAGGGTTCGTTCCGAACTCGGGGTGTTTGGCCCATTCATGAACACCCTGAATCTGAACTGTCCCCCGCCCAAACCAGCTGAACAAAGTTCGGGTTCCAAACCCATTCAGGCAGGGGCAGGGGGCAGGGAGGAACCCAGTTTTCCCTCCCCCCTCAAACCTGCTTGGGTGGAAGGGATGCCTGGGAGCACCTCCCCCCCACACCCAGCCTCATAAAAAAAATTAACACCCCCCCCAGGGATTGCCCTACCTGGTGGTGCCAGGGCTCCAGCCCCAGGTCCAGCAGCGGTGGGTCTGGCAGTGGATCCAGTGGCAGCGGCGCTCTGGAGTGCTTCAGGCCTGAAGTAGCATCCTGAAGCACTCTGGACCACGGCCGCCATCGCTGCCACTGCTGGACCCAGAGCCAGAGCTCCAGCACCACCAGGTAGGGCAATCCCTTGGGTGGGGGGGTTAAAAAATTTTTTACGAGGCTGGGCGGGGGGGTGGGACGTGATCCCTGGTGCCCCTTCCACCCACACAGCCTGGAGGGGGGAGAGGGGAGGGAAAATGGGATCCCCCACCCAAACAAGTCAAACCCGAATGGTTTTGGGTTCGGCCGAACCCTGAACGCACCAAACACCGAACACCCCGGTGTTTGCACATCCCTATCAGTTTGGTCGAACATTCAGGGTCCTGAGGCTGGACTGGCTGGCTGTTTCTTGATGCACTGGAATGACAGCTCCCCATGAGCAGAATGACGGCCCCAGAACCCTGACGGTGTGTCCTGGGACTAGAGTGGCAGCTTCTAAATGACGTGGATGGACAGCCCTCCCTGCCTGTAACATAGGCCCCAGAATCCTGATGGTAGGTCCTGGGGCTGGAGTGGCTGATTCTTGAAGCAGTGGAATAGCAACACCCCATGAGCGCAATGACAGCCCCAGAACCCTGATGGTGGGTTCTGGGGCTGGAGTGGCTGTGTTTCTTGATGCGGTGGAATGACAGCTCCCCATGAGTGGAATTACAGCCCCAGAACCCTGGGGGTGGGCCCTGGGACTAGAGTGGAAGCTTCTGGATGAAGTGGAATGACAGCCCTCCCTGCCTGGAGCGTATGCCCCAGAACCCTGATGGTGGGTCCTGGGGCTGGAGTGGCTGATTCTTGAAGCAGTGGAATAACAACTCCACGTGAGCAGAATGATGGCCCCAGAACCCTGATGGTGGGTCCTGGGGCTGGAGTGGCTGGAGAACTTTGAGGGTCAAAGTGGAGAAGGGTTCCATGTGAACAGCCATTGAACATGGGTCAGTTGGTCCTAAGAGATAGGCGAGCGCCAGTCATGACCAAAAATGGTCTCAGCACGAAGACCGTGTGAGCCAGGATCTCCCATTCTGCCCCATTGTTCACCCAGCCCCCAACCGCTGGTGCTCTCATCCAAGCTATGGCCATCTACAAGACTGAGGAGCAAAAAGCTGATGTGCAGTACCACCAGCAGCAGCAGCAGACATTGGATTGCCAGGGCACAGTAACTGTGCTTGGCACCCCTGCTTGGCCGGGCGTTGCAGGCTGGCTGGCATTGGTGAAGCAGTGGCAAAGGCCCAGCCAGGACTCGGCGGCTGGCACCCCTGCTTGGCCGGGCATTGCAGCCTTGGGTCATACTCAACTGAACTAAGGAAGCTCTATTGCAAATTTGGCAAGCCTTGCCCGGTGGTGAATCCCGTGTTCACCCAGCCCCAGCCGCCGGTGCACTCAGTCGAGCTATGGCCATCTACAAGATTGAGGAGCAAATGGCTGACATGCATTGCCAGCAGCAGCAACAGATATTGGATTGCCCAGGCACAGAAACCGTGGCACAGATAGCAGAGTCAGAATTGGCAGCAGAAGACATTGGATTACAAAGCACAGAACACTTGGCACAGACAGCATAGGCGGCATTGGCAGCAGCAGCAGACATTGGATTGCCCGGCAGCAGAACCCTTGGCACAGACAGCATAGGCGGCATTGGCAGCAGCAATAGACATTGGATTGACCAGGCTCAGAACCCGTAGCACAGCAGAGACGGCAGCAGTAGGATTTACCTGTGCGCAGCACCCATGGAGTCAGGATGGTAGGATTTTCCAGGGAAGAACTCCCATACAGCAGCAGACGGCAGCAGCAGGATTACATGGGAACATTTGGATTGGCCAGGGCAGAGCATCCATGAACCAGCAGACAGCAGCAGTGGGATTACCAGGCCAGTGGGGCACATCACCCAGGGTTTCCAATGCAGGCAGACAGACACCTTGGCATGAGAATCAGGCAGGCCTGGGCAGGACTTCAGCTTTGCCCACAGGGCGGGCAGACAGACACTTTGGCATGAGCATGGGAAGGCAAACTGAGGCAGGCTTTGATCTTGGCCACCTGGGTGGACAGGTGGGTGGGCAGACAGGCAGGGTGGCATGAGAGGCAGGCAGACTGAGGCAGGGTTCGAGCTTTGCCCACAGAGCGGGAAGACAGGCAGCGTGGCATGAGAGGCAGTAGGGAAAGCAGGCTGGGACCTTGGCAGAGCACTCAGATAGGCTGGCAAATACTGTGCAGTGCAAGAGAGAGAGAGCCAGTCAGATAGGCGTGCCACGATTGTTTAGCCAGAGGCCGGCTGGAAGGGTTACATTTTCCCAAATGAGGTCATTTACATTTTCCCAAATGAGGTCAGTCAGTCAGATAAGCTGGCCGAGGCAGTCTAGTATGAGAGAGAGGGAGAGAGAGGCAGGGCGAGCGCTGGGCATTGGGAGGGAGGGACAGCACCTCAGCACAGCAGCAGCAGCTCAGATTGAGAAGGAGCTCCATCCCAAGACTGTCCCTGGCATGGGATGACGTGTGCCACTGCACCATCAATCCATGTCCAGGGGTATCCCAGCAGCGGAAGGTTCACCTTCAGGAACAGCAACTGCTCCACCAACTTGGCCCCCAGTCTCAGGAGGTGCGGAGAGCAAATGTCCCCCGCCATGGAGAACACCCACTCGCTGTGGACACTGGTTGGTGGGCAGGACAAGAGACCCTTGACCACTTTGGACAGGGCCGGCCACACGTTGGTCTTGCCGGCCCAGTAGGCCAAGGGATCGCTGCTGAGATTGATGCATGGCTCCTCCATGTAGGTCTCCACTGCTGCTGCTGCTGCTGCTGCTGCTGCTGCTGCTGCTGCTGGCAATAGGGGTGCTGCTGCTGCTCAGCCTGCTGCTGTTGCTGCTACCGCTCAGGATGGGGACAGGGATAGGCCCCGCCTGCTGAAAGGGGTGGATTCTACCACTCCCACCATCCCCAGGGGCATTCTGCTGCTGCTGCTGCTGCTGCTGCTGCCTCACACTCTCCAGAGTCCGCTCTGCCTGCCAGACCCTCTCCACCAGCTCACCCGTCCAGTGGTCATAGAACACTGTCTGGCGTGCCACACTGCCCTTGACCCTGGGGTCCAGCATGGTTGACAGAATGTATTCCGCCCACCCCAGGAGCCTTCAGCCCTGCCTTCAGCTGCCGCACAAGGTCAACTGCCTCATCTGCCAGCTTCCTGCCCTGTGGGGCACTATCCCACCCCTGGAGAATCTCCTCCAGTCTCCTGAGGAGACTCTGCACCAGAAGGGTCACCTGGCTGATGGTGGCTGTGGACGAGCTCACGGTCTCCATCACGGCCAGGAACGGTCTCAAAACAAAGACCATGTGCGCCAGCATCTCCCATTCCACCCCATTGTACCCTGGAGGTGCCCCACTGTCTTTCACCAGTTGCACCTGATGCAAGGCGTCTTTCTGCTCGAGAAGCCACTCAAGCATCAGGAAGGTCGAATTCCACCGGGTGGACACATTCTGCACCAGCTGGTGCACTGGGGAGCCTTGCTCAGCCTGCTTTGCCAAGAGGAGGTCGCTGCCCTTAATGCTCCGGTTAAACAAACTGGCCAGCTTCCTACCCCACTCAATCAGGGAGCTAAGGGTGCCAACACCAATCCCCTTCTCCCCCAAGCCCAGAGCATCCCTGACCACCAGGTGAAGGGTGTGTGTGGTGCAAGGGATGCTAGTGAAGCCCCCCTCATGGACTGCCCTCAAGATGTTGGCCACGTTATCAGTGACCACACACCCCTTGGTGAAGGGCGTGCCTGGCATGACCCACGCCCTCACCATGGCAGTCAGGGCTGCCTCGATGTTCCGGGATGTGTGGGGGCCGTCCATTACTTCCGCTTGAAGCAGGGCCCACCTATACCCTGCTTCGGGACCCCTCCTGACACTGCCACTGCCAAATGCTGCCTCTGGGTCCTGCCACCAGTGTGCTGTCACCACCAGGGAGGCATGCTGAGCATTCCAGCTCGGCCATAGGTCTGTGGTGAAGTGGACGGTGACACCTCCAGCCCCTGCCAGCTGCTCCCTAACCCGTTCCTTTAAAGTCCGGTACAGGGCTGGCACCACCTGACAACTCAGGGTGGTGTGCTAGGGCAGCTTAAACTGAGAGGCCAGGAACCCAATCAGGCACCTAAACCCCATGTCCCTGACCACCAAGAAGGGGTGCCCATCCAGCGCTATCATTTCCCCCAACATGCGCATGGCTTTCAGTTGAAAGCCACATCGCCCTCCACATCCTGCAGGTGCTGATGGACTTGGCAGCTGCCCCCACCCCAGCTCCTCCATGGTGTACTGCTGCTGCTGCTGCTGCTGCTGCTGCTGCTGCTCCTCCCCCCTAGCAGTGATACCGCTCCTGCTGCTAGAGGCAGCTGTTAGAGCAGGACGCTTGCCTGCTGATGGAGGCAGACGACTGGTCGCTGCAATCGGGAACCCACTGGCGTCCACTGTCCCTGCCCGGCTTAGCAGCACAGAGCTGTGGAATCCCTTGAGGTGCCTTGCCATGGCAGTTGTGCCAGGTTGGTGAGCACCTGCCCACGCTTCACCACCAGCTCCAGACATCTCCGCAGGACTAGTGTCTGTCTTTCTGTCCCCAATAAGAGTGATGTCCCGTGAAGGGAAGTACTGGAACCCTGAGGCTGCTGGACTTCCCACCATGCTGCTGCCACTCTCCCTGTGCCCCCTAGCTGCTGATGCTGCTGCTGCTCCTCTCCCTGCTGCCATTGCCCGGGGATTGGGCCCTGCCTCTAGCAGCCAGGGTGGGATCCACCAGCCCTGGACTACTGGGGATCACCTCAATAATGGGGGACGATGGTGGCCCATGGTGAAGATCAGACCCTGCCCCTGAAGCACCTGCACCTAATCCTGCAGCCGTAGCCTCCTAGACTGCAAGTCTTCCAGTGCCCTGTGTGGCAGTGGAAGACGCTGGCAGGAGGCGCCACCGAACCACCCCCCAGCTAGTGCCACTGCTGGGAGCCTCGGAAGCCTGTCGAGTTTTGGGCATGGTGATGGACTCTGGCTGCTGGCTGCTGCCTGCTGCCACTCAGCTGGTAGGGCCCCTACCACCTCTGTCACGTGCCCCATTGCCTGCCTTATGAGTAGCAGACCAGCCTCTCCTGCTTCCCTTCTCTATGTATTCCAACCCAAGGATTGCACTTGTAAATTTTATATACATTTTTATTTATTTATTTATTTATTTATTTATTTATTTATTCAAATTTTTTATCTAAGATTATATGTATATACACTAACTACTCTAACTACTATTAACTATTCTAAAATCTATGGAACTAAATGGACTATTATATCTTCAAAGGCCAAGTCCTACAAACACACTCTAAAATATTAAAACTGAATAACTACTACACACTAACACTATCTCTATCTATCTCTATAACTAAGCTAACTCCTATACCTATGTGTCTATGTATAGTAACTATCTAATACACACACACACACACACACACACACACACACACACTATTACACAGGGATGGGGGGAAACACAGACAGATCACAACAAACAACACAGGGAGGGGTACAAAACTGAAATGAAACCTAAATCAATCTAATCCTACTCCAAATAAATCCAAAAACAGGGGAAGGGAATCAGGGAGGGAGGAGGAGGGAAGGATTCAATGGAGGATAGGGAAAAAGAACACAGGGAGGGGCAAAAAATAAAAATAACACCTAACTCTAATCAAATCTAAATAAATGAAACTAGGGAGGTAAATGTGTGGGATGGGTGAAATAGGAGGACGATGGCAATGGATTAGAAATAGGAATAGAAGGAACATAAACTGCTGGGAGAGGGAGACTTCTGAAAACGCCTGCTGTCAGGAACAGTGGCTAGCTCAGAAGGTGTTGGAAGGGGGAAGGCAATGACTTTTCTTATTTGCTGCACCCGCCTTACCACAAGCCCCCATTGGCTCTGTGCAGTCTAGCCCCATGTCCCCCATGTCCAATCGCTGACTGAAAAGCCAGTGGTCTGAGGAAAAAAGGGAATGGTGATTGGGTAGGCTGGCTTGCTACTCCAAGCCTCTCCAATCCTGGTGCCGAGAAGTTTGCTCAGCTGCCCCCCTCCCAGTCACGTTTTTGCTGCCCGAACTCATCCGAACGATACTGAACTTTTCAGTCATTTTCGAGTTCGGATCAAGTTCGGTTAAGTCGGTTCAGTCGGTTCGGGTTTGGTTCGGTCATCCAAACAGACCAAATTCGGTCTGAACTCCAAACTCCTGAACCGCATTCGCACATCCCTAGTGGTGTGGAACTAATAAACAAGGAGCAGTTATTTACCCTCTCAGCTAGTACTAGAACTAAGGAACACTCCATGAAACTCATGGGTGGCAAGTTTAAAACAAATAAAAGAAAATATTTTTTCACTCAGCATATAATTGGGTTGTGGAATCTACTGCCAGAGGCTGTGGTAAGGGCCAGTACTATAGCTGAGTTTAAAAGAGGTTTGGACAAGTTTCTGGACAAGATAGGTCCATTAGCAACTATTAGCCAGACAGGATCAGGGAACATGACGGGAGCTGGGGAAAAACAACAGGGAATGGATTCCCCATTGTGAACTGTTGGGTGCTTTTCACAAGCCACTGTGATTGGCCACTGTCGGAGACAGGATGCTGGGCTAGATGGACCATTGGTCTGACCCAGTACGTCACTTCTTATGTTTTTATGTTCTTATAGCTGTGTGACAATAGTGATCTTGTTAAGCTAGTGACAGTTTCACTTAAAGTAGAAGGGGGGAAAACTTATACCTTGGGAACAGTAACACAGAGAGAAATCAAAAGCTATATTGAAAAATGTAAAGAAAATGTGAGTTTTCTGTATAAGTTGTTAGGGGACACTCATGGTCACTTATTTGCAGTTTAGCTTTAAAGTATGGCTCCTCACAAACTTTTGACAGTATTTTACTCCCTCTCGTACTCTGTTAGAAATTTTTTCAGAAACAACATCAAGTGTTTTCCCTTTAGAACATAGAATTGAATTCCATCTTTTAATAATAGTATTATGAAACTTCTCTCCAAAATAACGTTTTACCAATTTAACTTTATCCTCAGTCTGTCAGTTTCATGGCTGCTGTCAAGAGGCTCTTAAGACCAGTTAGCAATGACACTGTCCAGACCTGAGAGAAATAAACAAACAAATGTTTTAGGGGTTTTATGAGTTTTGGCTTCTGGGGAAAAAATCAGTTTACTATAAAGTTCAGTGGACAAGGCAATATTGGGTGATTTCAGACGTTACGCGGTCCTGATTCACCACAGTGGATTCCCAGCAGGGGTGAACCGAACAACCACCCCCCATGCTCAAAAAAAGCCCCAAACAGACATGATGGGACCGGGACCACGGCAGGGAATCAGGCCGTCAGATCACGGCCTGGGGCAGCGCAACACCTGTTACGCCGATCCCGGGCCAGGCCGTGGTCAAAGCACCCGGAAGGCGCCGGGGCGGCTCGTCCCGGCTGCTGCTCTGTGCCTTTTAAATCTCCCTCCCCAGCCTGTGTTGTTGCTGGTTGCCTGGCAGCGACGCTGCGTGCTGTGTCCCTGACTGGGAATCATTTTCTTTGATTCCAGCTGGTGGTTGCCTTCCAGACGTTACTTTTTGTTGGTTCCTGTCAGGAATCTCTTTGACCACGCTTTCAGAGATGGTCCAGGGGGGAGCTCCGGAAGCATGGTTAATTTTGACCCCATGTGGGTATTGACTGTGGTGAACATCTGGCGGCCGCCGAACAGACGTTCAGGGTGCTTTGGCCCCGCCGCGGGATTGAACGTGGTTCACTGTGGTCTACTGTGATCTCGTACCATCTGAAAATACCCATTGCCACTGGTCAGTGCCTGGTACAAAATGAATACTTGGGCTCCATCCCAGCTCACAAAAAACTAGGGCCCAGATCACAACAATACACTGTCACCATGACCTATCTTTGCAATGAGGCTAAGGCCACTCTCTCACACATTACTGGGGAGGCAGGGAAACATCTGTGGATACAGTCACAGCTCTATTCTAAATAGACCAAGGATGTAAAGATTTTCCCTCAATCACAGAAAGAGTTTTTCCAGGTCACGGTTGAGGCCCAAAGTAGAGTGGGAGAGAGTACAGCCTGACCCTCTGACCCAATAGGGGGAGGGTACATGGAGGAAGCATTCATTCCCTCCTTGGTTTTATTCTCCTTTCTGGAGCATTTTTTGTGCAGAGGGCATGTCATTGCTATTACCAATTTGGCACACAAAGGACTTCAGTCTCAGTTCATCACTAAATTCAAATTAAATATATCAAAGCAAGTAGCAGAATATTAAGATGTTTCAGCTGCTTGTTTATCTCAGTCACAGGTTAAATTTTAAGCTCCTGGGAAAGAGACTGTCACATATGTATGTTTGTACAGTGCCTAGCACAATAATGTGTGTAGGCACATTATATATAATGTATATATAATAACATGTATAAACGTATATAGATGGACAGAGAGAAAGATACATTTACTGGGAATGATCCCATGCCCCGTGGATCCCGTGTACACCCCTGTGCACACACACATGTGTGTTGTTTCTGCATGGCACAATGTGCCAGCAATGGAGATGGGCACAGTTTCTGCATGGGTGCACACATAGGATCCGCAAGGCATGGGATCAGCCACACTGATTTCAGAAAGAAAAATGGCATAGACATACATTTGAATAGTTTACATTGAAACCTTAATAGAAGCTTGGCCTAGATTTTGTTGGTGTATATTTTTAAAAGTAGCAAAAGGCGACTTCTGGAGAACTTACCCCACTTGCAGTTTCAGATTCAGAGAATCTTCTGAATGACATTTGGCTCTGTCTCTCTCATTTATATCTGTTCCTGGTATAAAGTCTTTAAGGCATTGAGCACTTGTAGGATATGAATCTTTACACAGGACTGTCCATTCTCCAAAGTTTACAATTACTACATGAAAGTTTTCCTGATTTGTAAATTTCATCCAAGTTTTATCTCTCAAAACACTTGTTCTCTGGTGACCCTTGCAAATACCAATCATATTTCATCCCTTGCTCTCCCATGCTAATACAGCATTTAAGTGTTCTGTATGTTGCTGAGGATGAACTAATTTACTGGACTAGGAAGAAGTTGGCCAGAACATGATGGTTTTATATCCATGTTTCACAAAGGCGGCCAAACTATTGGAAAGTGATCCATCAGTCTCCACCTCTTGCTCTGTAAAATCTACCACCTGACAAGATCATTGGGGGAAAGTTGTCCCTGCTATTTGCAGACATATAGCCATAATGTTTAAAGTAAATCACATACCAACAGAAGGTTACTGGCATAGGTAATGAGTCCACAGGGGCATTTATTGGAAAGAATAGCCAAGAAGGCAGCCAAACATTATAGGTGTTCGGGGAACTATTTGTGGCAAAGTTTTGATGCTTTCCCATTATCACTTTTTAGCTTTTTTCTCTAAAGTGTGAACTTTTAATCATATACTCTAGGTAATGGCAATAATACAGTTTGAAGCCTCTCACTGTTCTCTAAATCTTTTTATTTTTTAGCTCCGTAATGCATGCAATATAGTGGATACGTTAGTTATGTTCTCCATGATGGGTTTTTGATACAAATTCAGCTCAACAGGCTTTACAGTTACTTGCCAAACACTGAGGACCTACTTCAACTTGCATCATCATTATTTGTATCCCTATCCGAATGGTTGCATTTTACACTGACTGAGCACAGAGTGGACTATCAGCCCCAAATACAGAAAGCAATGGTGAACTGAACCCCTTAACTTTCAGGGGTTAACTTTCAGGAGTCAGAGTGGACTGGCAGTGGCCACTTTACACTTTAGAGACTTCTGTGGCATCTCATGTAAATGCACCCACACATTTACGTGAGATTTACATGAGATGCTCCCCCATGTGAACGATGATTGTCCATGTGTGAGAGCATCTTGTGTAAAAAGGTCCATTGTTTCTCCCTTCTGTGCATGTGTTATCTCTGTGTTGCAAAGGGGGCTTTCCCAGCACTGGCAAGCAGTGACCCCAGCAGAACTTTGCTCTCTGGACTGCTGTCCTCTGTGAGTGATGTCTGGGTGGGGATGTGACCTATTCCTGTCAGGGTTGGGAGGTGGGAAGCGGGGGGATACCGGATTAGAACAGGGATTTACTGCGCCTGCTCGGCACTAAGTGGGTCCCTTAGGAAGAGTAATTGCCCTCAGGATCGTGTGTGGGCTTTCTCTCAGGAACTGAGAGCAACCCAGATCATCACTGGGTGGAGAAGGCAGTGTTCTCTGGGTCAGGAAGGATAGGAAGGAGGAAGAAACTGGTATACCCACACTCATATGCCTGGAACCATGGGTGGAGTCACCAGGGAAGCTGGTATGGGATAGACTTGAGGTCCAGGGGTGTGGGGGATACGTGAAGGCTCCAGGAAGGGATAGAAGCAGGAGGGGGGCACACACACACCTACTGACACTCCATGGGGGGTGCACAATATGGGGCAGGGGGAACTCTAGAGTCACAATCACTCACCATGCAATCACTCTCCAATCCACACACCTGATCCAAGCACTCTGTTTACAACACACACTCGTTCACCCACTCACCCACACACACCAATACAAGAACACAAGACAGTCACAAGTTTGACGAACAAGTCCCTCACTAGATGCACACCAAAGGCCAGCCTCTCTCTATGATTACCAGCAGGGAAGAAGCTTCCTGCCATTGCTTTTATAAGCCTCTTCAGTGCCCATCAGGTGTGGCTGGTTCCAGCCTCCCCAGGCCCCGCCTCCCATGGCTTCGCAAACGTGTGCTGTGCCGCAACTGCATCTCCATGCTGTGCAGGGCCTGTGAATGTTGGCGTCAATCCTGGGGCCATACCTCAGGCTGCTGTCGGTGTCCCCGTCGTCGAGCAACTGGCTGCGCATGCCGCGGAGCCGCCTGCCCCGGCCCGGCCAGGACTCTCTGATGCCAGGCCCGGGATCCTAACAATTCCATGCTCGCTGGCTGGAGCCACCCTACTGGAACTTTGCTCTCTGGACTTTGTTTTCCTCTCCTGTGTGTGTGCAATTTTTGTGTTGTGAGTAGGGACTTGCCCAGCACCATCTCCCACCCCCAGGTGCAGTGACCCCAGTGGAACTTTGTGCTATGGGCTGCCTTTGTAGGTGATCTCTGTAGGAGGTTCAGGCTTTCCCAAATGCTACCCCCAACTGCCATCACACACACACACACACACACTTGGAACTGTGCCCTATGGCCTGCCTGTGTGGGTGATCTGTGCCCCATGCTGTGTACAGTGTGTAGCCTGGACTGGACTGGCAGCCTGTCAGGGGACTAATTGTTTTGGGGTGGGGTGCAGCTGTTTTCATGTTATATCTCCCTTCTGTTTTCCCCTTTTCTTCCTGTGCTTGCCATGAGTGTGCACCTTTGTCAGGGTTTGGTGGAAAAGAAAGGGGATACTCATCCACACCAGAGTCCTCAAACACACTTGTAGCTAAGAAAGCTCTCAGTAGTCCATTAAGGTCTGTGTATCAAGCAAGAGCTTGTGATGGACCAGACTCATCATAGAGCACTGGTGGTCTCACCCTGATAAAGAGGACTCCACTCCTTCACGCACTCAGGGTAAGGGACTGGGTGGAGTGCAAGGTAAGGGGGGCAGGTCTAGGAGGTGGGGATAGGGCCCCGAGGGAAGGCCAAAGGAAGGGATAGGACTTCGCTCAGGATCACAGGAATACATAATGAATCTGGGAGGGAACACACAGATCTTCAGTAACACGCACACAACAACACACACAGACACACTCAAGGAAACAAAAGCAAACGCAAGGCACACGGCAACAACAGCAATCCACACAGGAGACAGGTCTCACAGAGAACTGATCACCAACAAGGCTAAGCAGGTCTGACTGCCTTTTATAAGGGAGGCTACTCCCCCTTCCCCAGCCACACCTGCAATCTAGCTGAGTGATGCACAGGTGGAGTGGTGCTGGTTTCTGGGACAATGGGTATCAGCTGATCCCATACCTGCCTGTCTGTGGGTCATTCACAGGGGCAGAGAGCCCTTGTCCCTTCTATTACATAATGGGACAGGCAGGTTTGCAGAGTTACTAACTAACTAAACTGCCTAATGGTCCATCTTAGCCCCATATTGGCTCGGCAGCAGAGGTTTCAAATTCAGGTACAAATCTGGCTCTTCCAGGGTCTCTGGCGGAGGCCATCCTGGCATGCTACCTGAGACCCCTCCAGGCCCCCAGCAGAGGCCTCCTGCAGGTGTGCTACAAGGAATCCTGAGATGGAGATGCTGGGGATTGAACCTGGGACCTTATACATGCAAGGCACACACTCTTACCACTTGAGCTATGCCCCCCATGTGAAAACTGGCCATTTAGTTCAGGTCAGTCTTTCCAAACGGGCCACTATACGGAGAGTCAATGCCCCGTCACCCCTCCCTCACCTTTCTCTTCATACCCCTAGCCCCCCACCTAGCAGCCCACTGTCCTGTACCCCAATACCTGACAGCCTTGCTTCCTGCAGCCAGGTTTCATTGGGTGGCACAAAGTCCCACTGTGGCTGCCTGACACCTTTGTGTTCTGGCATGGTTTCTAGGGCCTACTTTCCCAGCCTCCTCTCCTGCTCTCAAAATGCTTATAGTCAAGAGGTCTCAAGAGGCCTCCTCCTCCTGCCCCAAAATATTTACAATCGGGAATGAACAAGAAGAGGGAATACAAGAGTAAGGCAGGGGAGATGGCGTGGGGGAGGGATTTTTTTGTTTTACCGCCTTCTCTTTTAATGTGATGGTTTTAGTTTTGTATGTTTTTACTTATTTTATGATGTTTTTACTTATTTTATTATGTAAGCCCAAGCTGCCTGGAGCAGGAGGGGCGGGGTAAAAAACTGCTAAATAAATAAATAAATAAATAAATAAAACGACAGGGATATGTTCATGAAGTTGAGATGTTTCAGGTACATAGACATAGCTTATGATAAAAACAGTTGTAACAGTGGCCTGCTTAGGCCCACTGTGGCATGGAAGCCACCGGCATGTCTGTTGTGGCACCACCAGATGTTGGCCCATTTCTGCCCTGAGGCAGGTAGGTGGCTAGCTCAGACTGTGTCAGCTGCCCATCACTGGCCACCATCATGGCAGGCAACACGAGGCTGGGAGTGACTGGCTGCACATTTGTTGTGCTCCCGGCCCTACCTGGATCATGCAGGCAGTGGGACGGTTCTCCGGCTGCAGGCACATGTGTGTCCAGTGCCCCGACACAGCCCAGGCCACATTGGCTGCAGTTTTCCACCCCCAACCAAGTCAGGGCGCCGCTGCACTGGCCACACATCTGTTTTTACCCTTAGTTACAAAGGAAGAGGGAAATCCAGAAGGATGACCGTGGGTAAAAACAGATTTTCAGCCAGTGCGGCAACTCCCCAGCCTGGCCCAGGGCAGGAAACTGCAGCTGACACAGCCTGGACCATGTCAGGGCATTGGATACATCTGCCCATGACTGGAGAGCCATCTCACCACCTGCACGGCCCAGGTAGGGCCAGTAGCACAACTAATTGGGTGGCTGGGAATCCCTGGTCTCACCCAGCGTCTCATCTTCTGCCATGACAGACACCAGTGGTGGCCCCCGACCCATGGCAGGTAACCTGGACTGCAACGGATGTGCTGGCCTGCTGCAGCCCACGTTGGCCCACATGGGTGGCCCTTAACCCAGGCCACACATGTGCCTGCAGCCGGAGAACCATCCCACTGCCTGCATGACCCAGGTAGGGCCGGGAGCACAACAAATGTGCAGCCAGTCACTCCCACCCTGCTCCTAGCCTCCTGTTGCCTGCCATGATGGTGGCCAATGACGGGCAGCCGACACAGTCTGAGTTAGCCACCTACCTGCCTCAGGGCAGAAATGGGCCAACATCTGGCGGTGCCACAATAGACATGCCAGTGGCTTCCAGGCCACAGTGGACAGAAGCAGGCCAACATCTGGTGGTGCCCAAACAGATGTGCCAGTAGCTCAAAGGTCACACCACATCTAAGTGTGCCACTGTCACGTATGTTTTGACCCAGTATACGGAGAAACATAAATGAGTAATCTGTGGGGAGAATTAAGGAAGACCTTATGGAAGAAGTAGGTTTTTAGGAGGAATTTGATAAAACCTTAACTATGATCTTGCACTATTGTCACAATAGAACCACAGCAGTAGTAGCCAAAGGAAAACAATCTTCATTTATATATTCAGACACAGGTATCAAGATATTTATTTGCTGAGTTGATACCCAAATATACATTAATTATTATTATTGTTATCATTATATTATTAATTATTAATTATTATTACGTATTTATACAGCACCAACAATGTACCTGGCACCTTACAATCAACAATTCTAGACAGGTCCCTGCCCCAGTAGACTTTTGTCTAAGAGTCCTGCTGAATATTATAATTACAATTATTTCCACTTTCTAGTTTAACTGAAAAAATTCTACACTTCACAATCTCCATTTCCCACTACTCCATACCTTTCTCATGGCATTTTTCACTTCCTCATTTCTCAGCGTGTAGATTAATGGATTCAGCATGGGGCAAATAACAGTATAAAACAAAGCCAGCATCTTCTCTTCTGAGACATCGCTGGAAGTTCGTATGTAGGTGAATGTACAGGGCCCAAAAAATAAAATGACCACAGTGATATGAGAGGCGCAAGTGGAAAGAGCTTTGCCATGCCCTTCAGAAGAGCGAGTTTTCAAAGAGGCTAAGATAATAATGTATGAAACAACCAAGATGAGGAAGCAACTCAGACAAATCATCCCACTATTTGCAACAACAATGATGCCAATAATGTAGGTGTCAGTGCAGGCTAATTTCAATAAAGGGTGCACATCACAAAAATAATGGTCAATTATGTTTGGGCCACAGAAGGGAAGTTGTGTGGTAAGGAGTGTCTGCACCAACGAATGTACAAACCCCCCCGCCCATGATGCCACCACAATCTGTGTGCACACACGCCTGGTCATGATAGTTGTGTAGTAGAGGGGTTTGCAGATCGCAATGTAGCGATCATATGCCATCACTGTCAGGATGAATATCTCAGTGCAACCAAAGAAATGGTCCCCAAATAGCTGTGCTATGCAGCCACCAAAGGAGATGGTTTTTCTCTCAACAAGGAAGTCTGCAATCATTTTGGGGGCCGTGAAAGAGGAGTAGCAGATGTCTATAAAGGACAGGTGGCAGAGAAAATAATACATGGGGGAGTTCAGAGACTGACTGCAAATTACAGTAAGAAGAATGAGGAGATTTCCCACCACAATAACAGTATAAAAAAACAAAAACAACACAAAACAGATCTTCTGTGTCTCCTTATTCTGAGTAAGGCCCAAGAGGATGAATTCTGTCACATTGTTTCTGTTCTCCATATGGTCAGGATAGCAGATGGGAATTCAATATACAGCTCTTTCACCTGTGGTGATAACAAATAAGGAATATAATCAACAATAAAAAGATACTGATTTGATCTATGGTAAATATTTGCATGCAATTATAGATTCAGATCCGTTACAGATTTGGATTTGTAATTTGGATCTGTAATCCGTTACTGATCTGGATCTGTAATTTCCAGATTTAATTACAAATTCAGATTATGGTTCCATATTTAAATCTATTAAAAAGAATACAGGGGAAAAATTGAAAAGAATTAAAATATCATTGTGCATGTGCAAAATGACTGCTGGACCATTCTGCCCGTGCATGTTCTTTTGCAGTGGCAGTGCTGCCGCCAATTTGGAAAAGGGCAGCAGTCGTCACATGTGTAAAATGACCACTGCTCATGTTCAGACCAGCTACCCTTTTCCAAAATGGTGGAGACGCTGCCACCACCATTATGAGCAAGAGCCATGCATGCGCAGAATGGTCCAGCGGCCATTTTGCACATGCACAATGATTTTTTAATGTTTTTAATATATTTGTATAGATTTAAATATGGATCCATAAATTCTCAATGGGCGTTTTACCACTGTTGCAGTTCAGTACAGATTAATCCGTAACGGCCTGTTACAGGCAGTTGCAGATTCATCTGAATCCATAATGCCCACCCCTTATAGATATTGACCAAAGTGAAGATCAATATGTATCAAAGAATGATCAACTTTTCTTGCTGTCTCTCAGTCACTAATTTACCTAGCTATTTGTTAGAGCACTTTGGTGCTAAAAGTGTTTAATGGATAAATTTTACTTTAACCATGGGCTTAAGTACCTTTCACTTCATAGTGCCCTTGCAGGTTACATCAGTGTTAACTCCGATTTGGTTACTGACCAGGAAATCCACACACTGGGTGATTTCAGACGTGATGGGTCTCCCTTTTACCACAGTCCAGGATCCGTTTCGGATCCAAGTCCAGAATCAGGCCAGTCATCCTTTAGACATGCTGGCCTGATTCCGCTCGGGGATTGGGGAGGGGGAGGGACTGTGCACCGCGCCGTGCAGTCGCACAGCCCACCCCTCGCGCCCCCCCAGCCGTCCACCCTCCAGGAGATGGGTGGGCACAGCGGCCAATCCGGCCTCTGCGCATGTTCCAGACCGGTGGAAGGTAATAGATGTTACTTTCTGCCGGTCCCGGATCGTGGTTGCGCTAACCACGATTCCGGAGGTGAGGCCGGCCTCACCTCCAGAACCGTGGTTATTCTGATTCCCACCGGAGGCTCACTGGGGTGAACATCTGGCTGGAATCCTTCAGACATTATGGGCTTTTCCTCCACCACAGGGGATTGACTGTGGTAAGAGGGAGGCCCATAACATCTGAAATCACCCTCTGTTGAGATCACTGAGAACCACAACATGCACCTCCAACCTGTGTCCCTCCTGGTTGTTGAGAGCATATGCTGGGATGCTGGTACCTTTATTGATGAGCAATGTTGATGCCTCCTTTGTGAAGGGGAGAGTGTCTGCCATCCTTATATGTGCAGAGGTTCAGCCTCTTCTCAATAAACTATCTCTTGACACTGGAGTGTTTGCTGATTACCACCTGATCTCTAATCTCACATTTTTAGGGAAGGTGATTGAAAAGGCTGTTGCAGTACATCTGCAGCAGTATTTGAACTCCAATAAAGTTTTGGTGACATTCCAATCTGGGTTCCGGTCTTCCTATGGGGTAAAGACCACACTTGTCAGGGTGGTGAATTATCTGCCAATGATTTTGGATTGAGAAGAACCAGAGATTTGGTCATGCTGGACCTCACAGCAACAGTTGATACAACTGACCATGGACTACTCCTTCAATAACTGTGGGCTGTCACTAGTGTGACAGGAGCTGCTGGTGGTGTTTTGAGTCATACCTACAAGATCAAGTAATGGTTCAAAATCTCAGTGATAAACGCTACAAAATTAACCATTTACTGTTTACCACAATTTACTGTGTACCATATACTGATTTACCATGTTCCAATTAGCACATACCACATTCATTCTGGTAACGCATGCGTAAAATGACCACCGTAGCTGTTCTGCGCATGCACAGCCCTTTTCCAATATGGCACTGGCAGCATCACCACCATTTTGGAAATGGGCACTACTGGGATGAATACAATACATGGTAAGCAGTACATGGTAAATTGGTATGGTACAAAGTAAATCATGGTAAATGGTAAATTGAGAAAAATTCTTGAGCTAAAAACTGTCGAGAACCATGGGTTTTCTCAGTTATCTATTCTTGCTAAAATGAGTCAAGAACTGGTTTTTGGTGATAATCAAGAGAAAAATCAAGATCAAGCTACAACCCTATATATGCAACCTCTTGTGGATGTCATGACTAAGCAGAGGGTTGAGAGTATCATCAGTATGCTGATAATAGATGGTTATATATCTCTTGCCCTGTGGACCCTGTCAGCTCAACCTCTGTCCTGGAGGAATTCCTGAATGATGTAACCAGCTGAATGTGTCAGGTCTACCTTGTGTTCAGTCCAGGGAAAACTGAGATTATGCTGGTGGGGAGGGGGAGTTGATATGAAGATGCCCTCTCCCCCTCCCCCCCTTAGCCTCTGCATGTTGCAGGGGTACGGCTGGAGGTAGTGGGCCAGCTAAAGAACTTGGGTGTCATTTTTGACAACGATCTTTCGATGAAAACTCAGGTACCTGACTTAATTCAAAGATACTTTTTCCAACTTAGCAATTTGCATAAGCTACACCCTTATTTATCCCAGGCTGACCTTGCCACTGTGTCCCCGGTGACCATTAGGCTTGACTTTTATAACTTCTTCTTGTATGGGCTTCCAGAAATGCTTCTCCGTCACATGAAGTTTGTTGAATGAATGAATAAAGCTTTATTGCTTGGCCAGCGGCCTTGGCAAAGACAAAATAAACATTAAAAATATATAATAGCACCGACATATAAATCTACAACAAGGGGTCAATGTAGAATGTACAATATAAAATACAGTACTCTAAAAGTCCAATAATAATGAAACATAGAGGTCTAATCTTCATTGCCTGGGCCAAATATTTGGCTGCAGACAATGTCCTGTGTTTGTTGTGATCTCCCAGAAAAAAATTGTAGATACTCCCCCATGCCTTCAACAATGTTCAAATAGGGGTATTTTCAAATGTGCCACGGTTAGACGGAGCAGACCACCAGATGTGATGGCCTGAAAGCATTCATACACTCTCGAAGAACAGGTTTTGATGCTTATTAGCAGTAAGGTCAGTCAAATATGGCGCAGCAGAGTCCTTTGGGGGGAGAAGAGTAGAATCCACTGAAATAAATGCCACTGCGTTCAAATTAGCCAGCTCTTCCTGACGTTCAACATCGGATAATCTCTGCATTAATTCAAACAGCCTTGAGATATCCCTGTGAATCCAAATAAGGTAGAGAAAAGCCCAGGAGGGTCACCTTCCAATGGACACACCTTACCCAATTATTAGGGCTATCGTCAACAACCACTAGAGACAACAATCCAGGAGGAGATTAAAAACTCAGACATAGCCAAAATTTAAAGGCAGCCTTCCATACCAAAAATGACAATGGAAGTCATCCAGCTTCAAGTCTTAAGGCAGCATTGGGAGTACCCATAGGTGCCACAAGGATCGCTCTAAGGAATTTGGTTTGCACCACCTCAATCTCCTTGGATTTCGCAATGGCTCCGAACAGAAGTTAGTGCAAGTGATTTGGCTGTGAACACATGAAGGGCCAGCATGACCAAGGACCCACCCACCCTTGCTCTAGCAAAGTGAAAGACAGTTGCCTCAGTTTTATTGACCTGCTCAATAACTGAGCTACAATGAACAGCCCAAGTGCCAGAGGACTGAAACACAATGCCGAGGTACCTAAATTAACTGACCTGCTCGATTACATTGTCGTCCAGCACCCACCTATGTTGGAACTGCCTTTTGGAAAAGACTTTGGTCTTGCCATAATTAATTGTTAGCCCCTCATTTTGGCAATAATCTGCAAGCTTACTAAGGGTTCTTTTGATACCTGTTAGAGACTAGGACATTTAAGCCATGTCATCGGCATATAGAAAGCAGGACAGATATTTTTCAGAAAGCAGCACCACATCTGCTTACCGGAATGGGCATCTGTGATCACATTACACCTGCTCTGCATTCTCTTCATTGTCTGTTTGTAGAGTGGCGGGTTGAATTTAAGATTGTGCAGCTGGTTTTTTGGACCCTGAATAGTATGGGTCCTGGCTACATTCAAGAACCTCCCATCACTGGCTGTCTGCATTCCATCATCATCATAATTTATTCAGAAATTAGTCATTTAAAGTACAAAAAACCTAGTTGTTAAAAAATACAGCATAAAATAAAGCGGTTAGCCATTTGAAATACCATATAAAACAATAAAATTTAACGCAGAATAAAAGCTACGGTTATTAGTTCTTGTTTCCTAAAAACAGTTGATGGCAATGATAGATTTAAAAGGTGGAAGTAGCCACTGATTTGATTGTTGTAATATATATCACTAGATGCTAATAAAATTTCAAGTTTACAAACAGGATGGAAATGCTCTTTATTATTCATCAAAGGTAAAATCCGCAGGGCTCTTAAATCTGAATAAAAGGAGCAATAAAATAAAATGTAGCAAATCCTTAACATTATTACAATGGTTCCTAGTTTTCTGTGACAAAAAAAAATGCAAATTCTCTGAGTAAAAACAAAACAAAATCCCTGTTTTTCTGTGATCAAATGTAAATGATCACAGACTTTCCCTTACCACGATATATATAGGTATGAGTCAGAACACCACATTTTATTGTAATATTTTCATTTGTATGCAATTTTGCAGCTACCTGTCCCACCAACAGTAAAAAAAAAAATTAAATTGTGGTCTGTGGCCCCCTACAAATGAAGAGCCCCCCCCCCCCCACACACAAGCATAAATTCAA
>QEPC01005414.1:542021-560828 GCA_003113815.1 Sphenodon punctatus | reverse complement strand
AGGGGGGGCCAGGGTATGCGTGTGTGCAATTGGGTGCACCGGCAGGCAGGGCACCTGGCCTCGTCCCTGCATGGGCGCTCGGGTCTGCATGCTCCCTGGACAGCTGTATTCCATCAGCCATCTCCACCGTCACCCCGCGCCCCCTCCCTCCACTGTTTGCTACAGTATGGCCTTGGAGGTGCGAATAGCCGGACAGTGTGATCGTTATTGTGTTCTGCAGCTGTGCCGGGTCCGTACTCCACGCCTCGCTCTGTTGTGCTACAATGTTGTGGTCCGCGGCTGCTTTCCCTGGCCTTGGGACCCCTCGGAGGCCCTCCCGGCCCTGGAGGGTGTGTGTGCCCCCCAGGCCTCTGTGTTATTCTCCCTGTCGTGCCGGACCATGACTGGTTGCCCGTCCATGGGGCTCCCGCTCCCCGGCCCCCATGGGGTCCCCCATATCTGGACCTTCTGTGAGACCATGTCTCTTTGAGACCTGTGGCATACCCCAGCCATACAGCTTCTCCTGGGCACCCCAGGCAGCCGTGCGGGTGCCTTTGAGAGCTTAAGCTCTGGACTTCACTACTTCGGCTATGAGGCGAGTGCTCGTGATTGCCGGCTGCATACGGAGACCCTGGGGCTGGTTCGCTTCCCTGAGGGGCGCATCCCGGACAAGCGGTGTTCGCATGTGCCCTGGTCCGGGGCTGAGACCATTTCTGTGCTGGTTGTGTGCGGGCTGAGTGCCTACATGGTGTGCCTTGCTGAGGGTGGCCCCGTCTTGTCCGTGTCCTACTTTTCTTGTGTTAACGGGGCGTGTGGGTACCAGCGCACCCGTGGGGCGGTGTACCACCAGCTGCTGGAGCTGGGAAATCTTCCTTGGCCTCCTTCTGCTGCCTGCTGCATGCCGGAGTCTTCCGCGGCGGAGATGTCGGCCCTGTTGGGGGTGTTGTCCCATGTCGACGTCCAGCTGGGTCGCTCCATGCATGATCCCATCAAGGCGTACTACCTGATCGCGCACCACATGTCCATGCTGGGGTACTGCTGGGGCTTGCTCCATTGGCCCCACCTGGTTCACCGGGCGGGACACCCGGGCCCTGGGCCCGCAGTGGCCCCCAGTGGCAGCCTGTGACTCCCTGTGCTCCTCCCGGCCCCCCTGGTGTCCTGCCCCCGTGTGGGCTCCCGCCCCGGCCTGGGGGGGCTGGTCCTCTCTGCCTGCTCCTGCCCTGATGTCTCTGCCATGGTGTGTTCCAGCCTGCTTTGCGGGGTGCTGATGCCCCTGCCTGTGGCTCTTGGCCCCCTCCGGGCCCCCCCAGTATGCCTGCCCCCCTTGGCCCCCCTCCGCGGTTGCCCTCCTTAGTGCCTCTGTGTGGCGCCCTGCGTGGCCTCTCCGACCCGCCCGTGTGCAGCTACCTGTCCACACCCGCCGGCGCTGCCACCTGCTGCACGCCCACACCCCCACCCCTCTTGGGTGCTTGTGTGACATGGGGGTTCGTCCGCCCCCGGACTGGGCCACGGTGCTTCCACTGGGGGGGGCATATCATTGGACCTTCAGCACTTCTCCGCCTGTCCTGGCTGCCCTCCATCTGCCCCTCTGTGACTGTGGGGCCACCATTTTCCTCCTGGACCGTCTCCGCTCGGCTCGCTGTGCATTGTGGGCCCCCATCATGCCTTGGTCCCTGCCCCCCCTTTCCGAGACTGCCTGTGTTGCTGTGGGGGCACCTATGTGGACTGTGCTGCTGTGGGGGTGGGGGTTGCTGCAGCCTGTGTCCTGACCTGCCCCTTTGCGGTGCCCCCCCTCTTCCATGTCCCCCCCTCTGCTCCCATTGTTCCTTGTGTTTTGTCCGGACGCCCCTGCCCCCCTTACCGACCTTTCCCGCGTGTGTGCGTGTGTGTGTGTGTGTGTGCCCGGGCGTGTGGTCGTGCTGTGTGTTCCGCTGTGGCTCCGCTGTCTGTGCACCTGCTGTGTGTGGTACCTGTCAGCCTCGTCTTCCTCTTCCCCCCTCCCTTCCCATTTCCCTTGTGTGGGCATTCCCTTTTGTGCCTTTTGGCTTCGTTTGCCCTCAGGCGGCCATGTCTGTGTCCCGCCCCTGCCCGGTCGCTTCTGGGAGTTTTGACCATGGCTGGGAATCGGCGTCACGTCTGTTGTGCTGCCCCGATCCGTGATCTGTCAGCCCGATTCCCGGTCGTGGTCCCAGTCCCGTCACATCTGTTTGGGGCTTTTATTCGCCCCGGGGAGTGGTTGTTTTGTTCACCCCCACTGGGGATCCACTGTGGTGAACCGCCTGCTCGTAACGTCTGAAATCACCCTTTATTACCATATACTAACTGAGAATGGGTTTTAGATATGTATACTTTGATAGCTGAGGATGCTTTAGAGAAATTTGATGCTGCATAAAATTTTAGGATTCCTTTAGAAGAAAAATTTTCTTTAATGATTATGTTTTATATGGCAAGACCACGAATCAGAACTAGTGAAAGGTACACCAAAGTAAGAGAAAGAAGAAACTTGGGATAATTACTGTCCAGCAAGAGACCAGAAATACTGTGGCGGTCTTCTGCAAAAAATCATCACTTCAGATTTCTTACAATTTACTGAAATATTATTTTTGCAATAACATTCAAGTTGATGTAAACTAGTCCTCAATACCATGGGTGATTTCAGACAACACGGGGTGGCATTCGCCCCGTCCCAGAATCACCCAAATGATTCCCCGCCGGGATTACTCCGGCACGTCCAACAGATGTGCCGGCTGATCCCAGTGGGGAATCAGGGAGGGGGCGGGACTGCGTGGCACAACGTGCGGCTGCACTACCCCACCCCCCACACTCCCACGCCGCCCCCATGCTCCCACGCCACCTGCCCTCTGGAGAGATGGGCGCCAGGGCCAATGTGGCCGCAGTGCCCACCCGATTTGACCACGGCCCAGAATCCAGCTGGGGATTCTAGGCTGTGGTTGCTGGCCAGACATTACTTTTTGTTGGTTCCCGCCGGGAATCTCTTTGACCACGCTTGCGGCGATTGTCCGGTGGGGAGTCCCAGAAGCGTGGTTGAAATTGACCCCATGTGGGAATTGACCATGGTGAACATCTGGCTGCCGCCAAACAGACATTCAGGGTGCTTTGGCCCCATGTGGGTATTGACCGTGGTTCACTGTGATCTCGTAACATCTGAAAATACCCCATGTTGAATTTGTGAAAATAAAATAAGGTCATCATCATATAATAAAATTGACAAAGTCCTTCCAGAAAGAGTCAGGGGTGAAAAGGCATCAGAACTTAATGTCTGAACAATGGGTGATTTCAGACGAGACGGGGCAGCATTCGCCCCATCCCAGAATCACCCAAATGATTCCCTGCCGGGATCACTCCGGCACGTCCAACAGACATGTCGGCTGATCCCGGCAGGGAATCAGGGAGGGGCCGCGCAACGCAACGTGCGGCCGCACAACCCTGCCACCCCACGCTCCCACGCCACCTGCCCTCTGGGGAGATGGGCGGGCACCGCAGCCAATGTGGCCACAGCGCCCGCCCGATTTGACCATGGCCCAGAATCCCGCCAGGGATTCCGGGCCGTGGTTGCCGGCCAGATGTTACTTTTTGTTGGTTCCCGTCAGGAATCTCTTTGACCGCGCTTGCAGCGATTATCCAGCAGGGAGCCCCAGAAGCGTGGTTGAAATTGACCCCATGTGGGAATCGACTGTGGTGAACATCTGACGGCCGCCTAACAGATGTTCAGGGCACTTTGGCCCCATGTGGGTATTGACCGTGGTTCACTGTGATCTTGTAATGTCTGAAAATACCCAATGTCATTGATATATATATCGAACAGTAAAGGCACAAGGAGGCAACCTTGCCTGACACCCATAGTAATAGGGATTAACTTCAAAAGGGCTCCTGTGGTATTAAGTCTTACTCTAGCTTTAGTATACTTATGTAAAAGCATAATAAGCTCCAAAAGGTAAGAGTTAATGCCTAACACATGCAATTTGGTCCAAAGTTTATGGCGATGAATGCAGTCAAAAGCACATTTAAAATCAATAAATGCCACAAATAATTTACTTTGTCTGATATGAACATACTTGGAAATCAAATGGGACATATCAAAGCAGTTCTCATAGTAGATTTACCAACTCTAAAACCTGATAGTTCTTCTGCTAACAGATTGCTATCATTGACCCATGAATCTAGTTTATCTAAAAGACAATGGGAATAAATCCTCCCAATAACTGGAAGTAAACTTATGGGTCTGTAACACCCTGGATCTTTCCTATTTCCTTTTTTAAAAATCGGAGTTATAACACTGATATTCCAGGAAGAAGGAATCCACGTATAAATATTAATGAAAGTAAACAACTTAGCAAGAAGAGGAGCTCACCAATTAGGGCATAGTTGGATGATCTCAGTCGATGACTTTTCTATTCTCCAGGTGACTTTAGAGGATCCGATGCTGGTTCCCCTTAATGTATTTTATCATCCCACCTTTAAACTGTTTTAAATGGATTTTACATGGATTTTGAGTTGTTTTATTGTATTTTTGTACTAATATTGTAAAGCACTCCAAGTGCCATTTAGCAGGGGAGGTGCTATAAAAATAAAACTTAGGCAAAAAAAACTTTTGGTTTAAGAACCTGGTTAAGGCAGCATTCCAAATTAAACTCAAACTCTAACATGACTGTAAATTGTCACATTAAGGCAAATTTAAAAAAAAATAATTATGACTTAACTGAAATTAAACTGTATGCATTCCTTATCACGTATAAGTATAATTCAGTCACCATACCACACACATGCAGTTTAATTTCAGTTGTCATACTTTTTTTTTTTTTTAATTGCCTTAATGTGACAAATTACTGTCATGTTAGAATTTGAGTATAATTTGGAATGCCGCCTTAACCAGGTTCTTAAACTGAAGTTTTTTTGCATAGATAATTTCCCCTTCTGTTGAAACTTAATAGTTTCATAATGTTAATGCATAAGCTGTCCCCAGAAACAAGAACACTGCAGGTGCACACAGGCACTCACCCATATCCCCACATCCCGCCACATGGAGCAACGTACATTTCTGCACGTTGCTCTGTGCAGGGGTAATGGGTGGAGGTGCGTGTTACGCAGGAGTGCACACACCACCACTTTCATATGAGACACAACCATCCATGCCACTGTGTGGGCGCATCTCATGTAAAAAGGCGACACACTCATCCACACACGCGTGCTCTCACCTCTCACACACTCATTCTAACTGATCACACACAGTCATTCAGACGCAGTACACACATACTCTTACCTCTGTCCCCTCACCCATTCTTTCAGATTGATCAATCACACATACTACACACACATGCTCTTACCCCTCACACCTCTTTCAAATTGATCACACACACATTCACACACATTACACACACATGCTATCACCTGACCCCTCACACACTCAGCTACACACACATGCTCTCATCTCTCTCACACTCACACACACATACAAATTGATCTCAGACATCCACATCCACACATGCTCTTACCTCACACATGCACATTCAAATTGATCACACACACTACACACACATGCTCGCACCTCTGGGTGTTTTCAGACATGACGGGGCAGATTTGCCCCATCCCGAAAACAACGCAGAGATTCCCCACCAGGATCACCCAGGCACGGCAAACAGACGTGCCGGGGATCCCGGCGGGGAATCAGGGAGGGGGCGGGGCCGCACAGCGCAACATGCAGCCACATGGCCCCGCCCCCTCTACGCTGCCTCGCCGCCTGCCCTCTGGGGAGACGGGCGGGCGGTGAGGCCAATGCCACTGCAGTGTCTGGCCGAGTTCACCATGGCCCGGAATCCCGTCGGGGATTCCGGACCGTAATAGCCGACCAGGTGTTACTTTTTTTTAATGCCCGCCTGGAATCACTTTCACCACGCTTCAGCCGATTTTCGCTCTGCTAGCCCGGGAAGCGTGGTTGAAATTGACCCCATGTGGGTATTCAGTGTGGCGAACATCTGGCGGCTGCCGAACAGACGTGCAGGGCACAGTGACCACATGTAGGTATTCAGCGTGGTTCAGTGTGATCTCGTCACGTCTGAAAACACCCTCTGTCTCAAACACACATTCATTCAAATTGATCTATCGCACACACTACACACATGCTCTCACCTCTCTCAAATACACATTCATTCAAATTGATCTATCAAGCACACTACACACATGCTTTCACCATGCACACTCATTCAAATTGATCACACACTCATTCATATACACATGCTCTCACCTCTCCCACACACAATCATTCAAAGTGAGCACACACTCATTCACACACACTATACACTCATTCAAATTGAAAAATCTCTCTCACACACACATACCCACACACACACATACCCACCCCCACAAGCCTCCCTGCCTGCGCATCTGCTGCTCCCTACCTGCATGTTCCTGTTGGTGGGGGCAACAGCAGCAGCAGCAGCAGCATTGGGTCAACAGGGAAGCAAGAGCCACAACAGCAGCCAGCAGTGGGTGGGTAGAGGTGGTAGATCCTCCCCTCCCCCCCCCGCCCAAGTTGTTTCCATGGGGGAGCCCCCAGGAAGGGAGGCAGCACGGTGGTAGAGTCATCCAGCAGGGGAGAAAGAGTCACAGCAGCAGCCAGTGACGGGCAGGCAGGGACAGTAGATCCTCCCCCTCCCCCCTCCCGAAGCTGTTGCTGCACAGGAGCCCCGAGGTGCGGAGACAGCATGGTAGAAGCAGTAGGTGGGGTAGAAGAACCACAGCAGTGGTCAGCGATGGGTGGGCATGGGTGGTAGATCCTCCCCCCACTCAAGCTGTTGCCACAGGGGAGCCCCCAGGCAGGCAGGCAGGCAGGCAAGCAGGCAGGCAGGCTGGTATTTTCAGGTGAGGAGGCTGTGTTCAGGACCCCTACTCACTGCTACAGAATCTCCCAGACTTATCCAGGGACATTGCAGCTCTTCCAGTGCGGTTTTTAAATCACCCGTCGCATTGCCAGCCGCCCCTTGCATTTTGTTTGTTTTTTTCCTTAAACGGGGATCATAATCTGAGACTTTTTTCTTAATTTTTTCTTGCATACAAAACCACCAGCATGTACTAGACACTCCCCTTAAATTGTAAAAGCCATTACATCAAACATACACAGGGAGGGAAATCTAGAACTCGGATCAACACTTTCAGTCACCAACTGGAAGCGTTTGCTCCACAAACTCCCTTGAACAGCATAGGCACTGTTCAATGAATGTCTGCAACCGCCTTAACTATAAAGCCATTACTGTGGCTCTAAAATTTAGTAGCAATAGCAATGTTTACTTCTGAAAATTTGACTCTGGACAGTTAACAAACGAAATTCCCTCACGTATTGGAGTGAGGCAGGGTTGCATATTGGCCCCAAGTTTATTTAATTTTTTCTTAAATTATCTGATTCCACGTGTCTCTGCATGGGAATCACACCCTCCAAGATTGGCAGATCAAGCGGTAGGGGCACTGCTATATATACTTTCCCAGACAAAAGTAGTGATGAAGAAACTGCTAAGAGAGCTAATGGATTTTTCTAATAATAATAATAATAACTTTATTGTACTGGCCAAATGGCCTTGACAGTCAAATAAATAGTTACAAAACAACACAATAGTAAATTCATGAATCTGTCATAAATAAGTAGCATAACAACATACAAAAACAAAATATCATATCATATAATAAGCCAAAAAAAAAAATCCTTCCAACCAAAAAACTGACCAAAACAGAAAATAATTACCTACAATTTGATCTCTTTACTCGCCCACCTTTGGTTTCAATTGTCTGGTCAAACACTCTCTCTCTTTTCTTATCAAATACCCAAAGAGAGCCACTTCCTGTGTAACTTCCATGTGTTTATCTACCAAAAGATAAATCATTTGTCTAACCTCTGATGCCTCTTTAGGTAACTTGGTATTTCTACTAGGGATGTGCGAACGCTGT
Source organism: Sphenodon punctatus (assembly GCA_003113815.1). Classification (NCBI taxonomy): domain Eukaryota; kingdom Metazoa; phylum Chordata; class Lepidosauria; order Sphenodontia; family Sphenodontidae; genus Sphenodon; species Sphenodon punctatus. The sequence continues at coordinate 552,893 of QEPC01005414.1, read as the reverse complement.
TCGGATGTTCGGAGTTTGGGCCGAACTCGGCCTGTTCGGATGACTGAACCAAATGTCCGAACCAAACATTCAAACAGCCGAACAGTTCAGAAACGTTTGGATGAGTTTGGATGAGTTTGGGGATGGGAAAATTGTGACTTTGGGTGGGAAAAATGTAACTGGAAGGGGGAGGCAGCTGAGGAGCAGACTTCCTGGCACCAGGGGTGGAGACCAGGGGTGGTTTCAGGGCCAAATGATACCGATACCAAAAAAAATATTTGATTTTGGTATCGGTATCGATAGCGCTCTTTTCAGATGTTTGGACGAGTTTAGCCAAACCGAACTCCGCCAAATCGAACAACCAAACCCGCACTTGGGTTTCGAACCGAATGACCGAACATCCGAACATCCGAACCACGTTCTCTTTGCACATTCCTAATTTCTATATAACCTATGCCTGTATTTTCCATATTGGGGACAAGTAAACAAAACATGCAGGAGGTCTTCCACCATTTGTCCACAGCAGATACAAATCCTATCACCGTAAGGAATACCTCCTATCCTACCTTCTGTGACCGCAGAATGTAATGTCTGAAAACGCAAGACCATAGAAGCATTTTTGTGGTCATACAGGATATCATAATCCAGATATACGCAACCTCCAAGTCTGGGTAGCAGAATTTTTTATCTTGGGGATATTCTTGATACACTAGCCTGCACCCTAAGTACCTGACTGTCCATATCCACTATCCTTTTTTTCAGAATTCTGCAGACCTCTTTTGTTGGAAATTCCAACAGAAAGACAAAGGAAAAATCCAACCTATATATTGCCTGTTTTGCAGCTCCCCACCACGGGTCTTTACCAACTATTTTGTTCTTCTCTTGTAAACGTAACTTGGCAAGCGTCAGGTCTTTCATCTTTATTGTAGTGGTTAGCCAGGAATCTATAATTATGGCCTCAAGGGATTTCATCCCATTTCTAATTTTAGAATGGCCAATGAAACACATCCAGGAACCAAAAGTATTTTACGTAAAAAATTATTTAACACCGGTTCTAATAGTTTCCGTCCAGCCACCTCATATCCCCAGATTTGGGTCCCATATCTTATTTTAGAAATTATTTTCAGCTCAAAAACTTTAAGAGCCAATCTAACCTGGCACCCTCCTCCAGATTTCATTTCATTTAAATACCATTTTGGGGGCTTAAATTTATGTTCATGGACCATTATTTTGGTCTTATCTATGTTTATTACAAGTTCATATAGCTTGCATACTTCACCAAAGTCAAGGTGATTTCAGACGTTACGGCCGGGTGCTTTCACCACGGGCCGTGGGGTGGTTCGGACCACGGCCGGGGGTGAAGGGGCATGCCAACTGATGTGCCCGGAGGGGGCAGGACCGTGCAGTGCAGCATGCTGCCGCATGGCCCCACCCTATGAATTTCCCGGCGGCCCTCCCCCCTCCCGACGGGCAGCGTCAGCGGCCAATTCGGCCGCTGCTGCAACCACGGGCAGTGGTGAATCCCATTGACCGCGGTGAACGGTAAGTAACCAGACGTTACTTTCCGTTCACCACGGCCGTGGTGGCCTTTCACCACACTTCTCGACATCCTCATATCCGGAGGTCCAGAAGTGTGGTGAATGCAAACACGGGCCGCGTTTGACTGTGGTGCACATCTGGCGGCGAGCCAACAGACGTGCTCCACAGTCAAACACGGCCCGTGTTTGACTGTGGTTCAGTCGGGGTGAAAGTCAGACACATATAGTCTGAAATCACCCTCAGTCAATAGTCTACGCAATCCCAGGGCCGATGTGGATAGAAGAATGGTATCATCTGCATACATAAGTACTGCACATCTGGAGGAACCTATTTTTGGCACCATATACTCCTCAGCCTTCCCAAATTTCTGAATCAAATCATTGACATACAGGTTAAATAGCCCTGGGGCTAATAAGCATCCTTGCCTCACTCCTCTCGAGGTAGATATTTGATAGTTAGGTGTTCCTTTGCTGTTTATTCGGACCTGCACTGAGGTATCTGTATACAAACTTTGAATAAGTAATAACAATCTCCTATCTATTGACAACTGCTCCAGCTTCTTCCACAATATTTCCCACGGTGACCACAGGGTGGCCAATGGGGAGGCCCCAGAGATGTGGGGGGTGAGGGGGAAAGGGGGAGAGCGGTCAGAGGGGGGAGCATGGCACAGGGAGGTGGATGGTGGTGGTGGTGGTTGTGAAACACATGTAACTGAGAGTGGAAATAAAGGTTTGGGCACCACTATTGCTTCCTTGGGTCAGTTCATGGGCCCAGGGCTGTGGGCGAGCGGGTGGCCATACAGGGGATGCCCAGGATGCTGATGGGGGCCCCAGGGTGGTGGAGCCAGGGGTGTGCACCTCACACCTCGGCCTCCCGACTAATCTGCCTGACCAGGGCAGCACGGATGCGCTTGGCATATTGGTACTCCCACGGGTTCTCTGCGTTCACATACAGGGGCACAGGGCCGGGAAGGCGCCAGGGCACGGGGTAGTCGAGGGCAGCCCCATCGGTCTCACACACATTGTGCAGCACACAGAAGGCCCTGATCACCAGGGCCAAGGTCTCCACCATGTAGTCCAGGCAGTCCGCGAGGCTCCTCCAGTGCTGCTTGAGGGCCCTGAAGGCCCTCTCGACCACTGTCCTGCTTGCACACAGGCGGGTATTGTAGAGAGCCTCCACAGGGTTCCGGACGACCGGGTATGCCTTCATCAGCCACCGGATGAGGGGATAGGTCCGGTCCCCCAGGATGCAGGGGGACATCAGCACCCCCTCGATCCGGGTCATCCCCATGTCCGCGAAGTCACCGCGGTACATCCGGGCTTGGAAGGGGGACATGGTCATGATCCAGGCATTGTGGCTGCACCCAGAGTTGCCCGTGAAGATGTCAATGAACCACCCTCACTGGTCCACCACTGCCTGCAGCTGCAGGGAGAGGTATCTGTGTCAGTTAACATATTCCGCGGTCTCGCCAGCAAAGGGGCGGAGGATCTCTTTGTGGGTGCCATCCACGGTGCCCATGCAGTTGGGGACCCCTCCAGCCGCGAAGCCAGCCATCACGGCTGCCTGGTCCACCAGCTGGATTGCTCAGTCCAGGAGCACTCCCCCCACAGCCTCGCAGACGTCCCACAGGATCCCAGCGACAGTCCTCACTCCGATGCCGAAGTGCTGCAAGACAGATGGGCAGGAGTTGGGAGTGGCTAGTGCCCAGACCTCAATAGCCACCCACTGCACCATGGGGATGGGGGCCCGCATGGGGGTGTGCTGATGCTCCAGCCAGGGCATTAACAGGTCTGCAAGTCGCAGTAGGGTGTGCCTGTCCATCTGAAAGTGCGCCCTCCAGGCGGCCTCATTCCACTGAGTTAGCGCCCGGGACCACCACCCCTGTGCCCGCTCCGTGACCCACACTCACCGGTCAAGGGGCATAGTAAGCAGGGCTGTGCACCCCATGGTCTCCCTCCACCATTGGAGGCACCCGGCCACCTCGCGGAGCCATGTGACCCTATCCCGGCTGCGGAGGAGGGCCTGCCAGGCCGCCTCAGACACCCGCAGGGCCCGGAGCCTGGCCAGGGAGACCTTGTGAGCATGGTGGGCTCTCCTGGCCCTAGCGGCACTCCAGGAAATAGTAACCTGCAGGTGGGCACCCAGGTGCACCTCAGCGGTCTGGATGTGCATGAGATCAGTGTGCGAGCAGTTCCACTCTGCGCAGAGGGCTAGATGCATCCCTCAGGTGCCCAACCGGCATAGCTCCATGGTGCACATTGCCCCGGGTGGCAGGCAGCCATCCCAGTTATAGGCCAGGGCAGGTGTAGCCCCACCCCCAGGTCACGACCCGGGGTCCTGCTGGGGTCCCCTTGCTGGGTGCTGGGCAGTCCCCCTCCCAACTGCCCGGGCAGGCTCCTGCAGGGCGGGCATTCTGGGGAGCTGGGGGGGTCCATTGAGCACCCCTGATGTCCCTGCAAGGAGCCTGGTGCACGGTCCAGTCTGCGCCTGGGCACGTGCGGGCTGCGGCTGCATTCCTGCTGTTATCAACCTCCCACCTATCAGTGTTGCCAGCCTGTTGTCCTTGCCACCCTGATTAGTGTGTAGGCTGTCCTGTCTGTGCGCTCTGTTCCTACAGCTGTGCTGGGTCCGCACCCCACACCTCGTTCACTTGCCATGCCATGTTGCGGCTGGTGGCCTTATCGGCTGGCCTTGAGGACCCCCTGCATCCCCTCCCATCCCTCCAGGGATTGTAGGGCCCGTCTGTACTTGCACTTAGTCTCCTTTGCTTCCTAGACCATGGCTGGCTGCGCTTCCACCAGGCTCCCAGCTCCCAGTGCCCATGGGGCCCCCCATCACTGGACCTTCCACGAGACCATGGCCCTGTGTGACCTGTGGCATTCCCTGGCCGTGCAATTGCTCCTGAGCTGCCCGGACAGCCTGTCCAGTGCCTATGCGAGTCTAAGCTTGGGGCTGCGCTACTTTGGCTATGAGCAGGGCCCCGATTCTTCTGCAAAAAAATTTCTGAAATTCTGCGACCCAAAATGGAAAATTCTGCGACCCAAAATGGAAAATTCTGCGACCCGAAATGGAAATTCTGCGACCCGAAATGGNGAGACGCAACAGGAAGTTGTGCTGATGTGACCTGCTTTATAAAGGCCGCGCAAGCCCCTGATTGGCTTGCGGCCTGAATAAAGCAGGTCACCATTGGCTGGACGCCAAGGAAGGGAAATCCCGCGGGGATTTCCCCATTTTCTGCGAGAATCCTGCCTAGGGCAGGATTCTGCGCAAATTACGCGATTCGCGGAAGCGCGGATGGCTAGGGGCCCTGGCTATGAGGCAAGCACCCACAATTGCCGGCTGCATGCAGAGACCCTGGGCCTGATTCCCTTTCCCAATGGGCGCATCCCGGAGATGCAGTGCTCGCATGTGGGGTGGTCGGCGGTGGAGACCGTGTCTGCTCTGTCTGTGTGCAGCCTGGCTGCCTACATGGCCTGGATGAATGAGGGGGGCCCTGCCCTGGCCGTGTCCTACTTTGGCTGTGTTCATGGGGCCTGTGGGTACCAGCGGTCGCATGGGGCGGTGTATCACCGGCTGTTGGATCTCAGTCACCTTCCGTGGCCCCCTGCTGCTGACTATGGCTTGTCTGAGCCCACCGAAGTGGAACTGGTGGCGCTATCCGGTGTGTGGTCCCATTCCAATGTGCAGTTGGGACTCGCTGCACAGGATCCTTTCAAAGCTTACTACCTGGTCACCCACCACATGTCTGTGCTGGGCTACCATCAGAGCATGATTCAGTGGCCCCACTTCATTCACCTGGTGGGCCACCCAGCCCTGGGACCCTTCGTTGCCCCCTGAAGCTGGCTGTGAGGGTCCCTGTGCCTACCGTTCCCCTGTTGGTGGCCCCACGGAGGGCTCCCGCTGCCTCCCTGATGCCGCAGGCCGATGCCTGCTTCCTCCGTGATGTCCCGGCCTTGCAACTGTGCTGCCTGTTTCCCGGGGTCCCACTGCCCCTGTCTGTGACTCCAAGCCCTCTCCATCCCCCCCCCCCATTCACCTCTGCAACCAGTGTTCCCCTCCGTGGCTGCCTTCTCCTGTGACTGTGTCCTGCTCTCTGTGCCTCCACCCGGCTCCCCGGGTTGCTGCTGACCATCCTCATCTGCCGTTGCTCCCTCCTGTGCCTGTGACACACACACACACACACACACACACACCCTGGTTGCCTATGTTACCACGGGGTTCTGGGGCACCTGGTCTTTGCCTCCCAGCATCCTCCCGGGGGTGTGTGTGCATCTGTGGACTGCCTGTACCGCTCCTGCTCTCCTGCATCCCCTCCATGGCACCCTTTCTGGTGCTTGGGGTGCCTGTCTGCCTCCTAGGCCATTTCCGGGCTGCTCCCTGTTCTGTGTGGCCTCCCCCTGTGCCTGTGGCCCAGCCTTCCCCTCCCCCATTCCGGGACTGCCTGTGTAGCTGTAGGGGTGCCCGTGTGGACTGTGCTGTTGTTGGGGTTCTGGTTGCTGGTTCCTGTGTCCTGGGCAGCCCCTGGCCTGATCCCCCCCTCTTCCCTGTCACCGGCCCCCCCACCCCCTGTGCCCATTGTGCCGTGTGTGTTGTCTGTCCCGCTGTGTCCCACCTTCCCTTCCTTTCCCTTGTGGGTGTGTGTGTTCCCGGGCGTGTGTTTGTGCTGTGTGTTCCACTGTGCCCTCGTTGTCTCTGTGCCTGCTGTGTGTGTTGCCTCGGCGGCTCTTCTCTCTCTTCTCCCTCCCTTCCTGTTTCCCTTGTGTGGGTGTTCCCTGTAGGTGCTTTTGGCTTCCTCTGCCCTCAGTCATCCATGTCTATCTCCTACCCCTCCCTGGTGCCTTGTGGGTGTTTTGACCATGGCTGGGAATCGGCGTCACATCTGTTGCGCTGCCCCAGCCCGTGGTCTGATGGCCTGATTCCCTGCCATGGTCCCGATCCCGTCACATCTGTCACGTGGCCTTCCTGGACCATGGGGGGTGGTTGATTGGTTCACCACTGCAGGGAATCCACTGTGGTGACTCGGGACCGCGTAACGTCTGAAATCACCCTGTCTCTCTTTCTCCCTCCTGTATTCCATATCCCACCAGCCATTGATATACACACCCTTTTTATAATGGGAGTTATCCTTTATAAGAGCAGGTTTAAGGATAGAAAAAACCTCATTCATTGCATTTACTGCCTCATGTATATTCTGTGCTCTGATCATTTTACCTTGTAGATGAACTGCTGGAGAAGAGATAAGTAAGGTGGAAATATTATGATCTACTTCCTTTGTCCACCGGATTCTGAAGGATGCTGTCTGCTCTATTTCTCCAGAAGTATTTGTTGCTGTCATTAGCTTATGTAACCCAGGAACCTCCAGGGAGACTAATACAGGAAAATGATCACTTTCTATTCTTTGTCCTACTTGAAAGTCTGTGACCCATTGAAGGAGGGCTAAATTTACAACCCCATAATCAACCACACTACCCTTACATGCAAATGGGAAGGTTATTTCTCCAAGGGTATCCCTCCAGATATTTCCATTTAGGATGTACAAATCATTTTCAATTATTACCCTATAAAAGATTTTACCTGCCTTGTTAACTATTACATCTTTGGATAACCTATTGCTGTTCCAATCTGCTTCTTCATTCATTAAGTTTACCATATTCATCGCTTTCCAAATAGATATACTATATTTACCTTTAATGGAAAATAATGATCTTTGGCAGAAAAAGGAGAAAATACCTATGGAAGGCAGGTTCAGAAGTTATTGAGCAGGTCGATAAATATAAGTACCTATGTATCACCCTCAGTAAAACAGGCAGCTGGGAAGTACAGGCAGATTCAGTCCTAAATCGTGCTACCAGCACGGGTATTGCTATTTTGAGATTTTTTTCAAGAAGGGAATAAAAAGAGAGACTATGGCCTTAAAGGACTTAATGCAAAGACCACTGCTCAAGTATTACATGGTGCATCAATATGGGCAGTTAGTCGCCCACATAATCTGGACAGAGTGCAATCGATATTTTTGAGGAAATTACTTAATTTACCTATAGGTATACCCTCAGTTGCTATAAGGCTGGATTTAGGGCAAATAAGGTGGAACATGCGGGTACTAAAGTACGCCCTGTTCCTCTTGTTGCGCATTATGTTGCCTCCCCAGACAGGATTATTCTCTCTTCTTGCCAAGGACACTTTCAAATCTTTATGGCTTGGTACGATGAACAAGAGAATTGCCAAACTGGAATTTTCTCTATCATATTTTCAGGGGAAAGAACTTTTGGTGGCTAAATCAGAAATTTATAAACGAATTGATGATATTGCCTATCAAGAAGATATTGCGGCAATTAATACTTCACCTTCACTGGGGAGGTGTTTCGATCTTATTCTTAAACCCTGGCATCCAGGTAGGTATTGCCAGGATAATTTATTTCCAGGTTTAGGTAAAATATTCTTGTTGGCTCATTTAAATGCCCTCCCCATGAAGGTTATGAAAGGTCGTTGCACAGCAGTATCCTATATAGATCGGCTTTGTTCTTTTGACCATGAGCAGGTTGAAACAGTGAGCCATATATTAATTGAGTGCCAACTTTACCATAATATTAGAACTCAATACCTGGATCCGATCCTAGTTAGATATCCGGGGAGAGAAATTTCTGAACTGGCTAAAATTTTATTAATTGACCAACTGCCAGAAGTAACCCAGGCAGTTTCCGATTTCCTACGGAAGGCCTTTATAATCAGAGAACGTTTTTTAAATTTCAAGTTATCCAGTCTTTAGATTTGGGTCTCTGCCAAATTGGATATCTCTGCACAATCTCAGAATATTTTGTAGTCATGACTTAATTAAGTTAGATTATTGTTTTTAATTATATAACTATGGGTATTTTCAGACGTTACGTGGTCAATGTCCACCACAGTCAATTCCCTGTGGTGGCTTGGACCACGTAACGTCTGTTGGGGGGAACAAATGTTCCCCCCCAGATGTTACCACGGTGTGGGATNGACTAATCTGCCTGACCAGGGCAGCACGGATGCGCTTGGCATATTGGTACTCCCACGGGTTCTCTGCGTTCACATACAGGGGCACAGGGCCGGGAAGGCGCCAGGGCACGGGGTAGTCGAGGGCAGCCCCATCGGTCTCACACACATTGTGCAGCACACAGAAGGCCCTGATCACCAGGGCCAAGGTCTCCACCATGTAGTCCAGGCAGTCCGCGAGGCTCCTCCAGTGCTGCTTGAGGGCCCTGAAGGCCCTCTCGACCACTGTCCTGCTTGCACACAGGCGGGTATTGTAGAGAGCCTCCACAGGGTTCCGGACGACCGGGTATGCCTTCATCAGCCACCGGATGAGGGGATAGGTCCGGTCCCCCAGGATGCAGGGGGACATCAGCACCCCCTCGATCCGGGTCATCCCCATGTCCGCGAAGTCACCGCGGTACATCCGGGCTTGGAAGGGGGACATGGTCATGATCCAGGCATTGTGGCTGCACCCAGAGTTGCCCGTGAAGATGTCAATGAACCACCCTCACTGGTCCACCACTGCCTGCAGCTGCAGGGAGAGGTATCTGTGTCAGTTAACATATTCCGCGGTCTCGCCAGCAAAGGGGCGGAGGATCTCTTTGTGGGTGCCATCCACGGTGCCCATGCAGTTGGGGACCCCTCCAGCCGCGAAGCCAGCCATCACGGCTGCCTGGTCCACCAGCTGGATTGCTCAGTCCAGGAGCACTCCCCCCACAGCCTCGCAGACGTCCCACAGGATCCCAGCGACAGTCCTCACTCCGATGCCGAAGTGCTGCAAGACAGATGGGCAGGAGTTGGGAGTGGCTAGTGCCCAGACCTCAATAGCCACCCACTGCACCATGGGGATGGGGGCCCGCATGGGGGTGTGCTGATGCTCCAGCCAGGGCATTAACAGGTCTGCAAGTCGCAGTAGGGTGTGCCTGTCCATCTGAAAGTGCGCCCTCCAGGCGGCCTCATTCCACTGAGTTAGCGCCCGGGACCACCACCCCTGTGCCCGCTCCGTGACCCACACTCACCGGTCAAGGGGCATAGTAAGCAGGGCTGTGCACCCCATGGTCTCCCTCCACCATTGGAGGCACCCGGCCACCTCGCGGAGCCATGTGACCCTATCCCGGCTGCGGAGGAGGGCCTGCCAGGCCGCCTCAGACACCCGCAGGGCCCGGAGCCTGGCCAGGGAGACCTTGTGAGCATGGTGGGCTCTCCTGGCCCTAGCGGCACTCCAGGAAATAGTAACCTGCAGGTGGGCACCCAGGTGCACCTCAGCGGTCTGGATGTGCATGAGATCAGTGTGCGAGCAGTTCCACTCTGCGCAGAGGGCTAGATGCATCCCTCAGGTGCCCAACCGGCATAGCTCCATGGTGCACATTGCCCCGGGTGGCAGGCAGCCATCCCAGTTATAGGCCAGGGCAGGTGTAGCCCCACCCCCAGGTCACGACCCGGGGTCCTGCTGGGGTCCCCTTGCTGGGTGCTGGGCAGTCCCCCTCCCAACTGCCCGGGCAGGCTCCTGCAGGGCGGGCATTCTGGGGAGCTGGGGGGGTCCATTGAGCACCCCTGATGTCCCTGCAAGGAGCCTGGTGCACGGTCCAGTCTGCGCCTGGGCACGTGCGGGCTGCGGCTGCATTCCTGCTGTTATCAACCTCCCACCTATCAGTGTTGCCAGCCTGTTGTCCTTGCCACCCTGATTAGTGTGTAGGCTGTCCTGTCTGTGCGCTCTGTTCCTACAGCTGTGCTGGGTCCGCACCCCACACCTCGTTCACTTGCCATGCCATGTTGCGGCTGGTGGCCTTATCGGCTGGCCTTGAGGACCCCCTGCATCCCCTCCCATCCCTCCAGGGATTGTAGGGCCCGTCTGTACTTGCACTTAGTCTCCTTTGCTTCCTAGACCATGGCTGGCTGCGCTTCCACCAGGCTCCCAGCTCCCAGTGCCCATGGGGCCCCCCATCACTGGACCTTCCACGAGACCATGGCCCTGTGTGACCTGTGGCATTCCCTGGCCGTGCAATTGCTCCTGAGCTGCCCGGACAGCCTGTCCAGTGCCTATGCGAGTCTAAGCTTGGGGCTGCGCTACTTTGGCTATGAGCAGGGCCCCGATTCTTCTGCAAAAAAATTTCTGAAATTCTGCGACCCAAAATGGAAAATTCTGCGACCCAAAATGGAAAATTCTGCGACCCGAAATGGAAATTCTGCGACCCGAAATGGAAATTCTGCGACCCAATAAAGTTGCAAAGCCGGTCTAGTAAAATTCAAAATGAGTTCTTTAATAGCAGTAATGACATCTTTATAATTAAAAACAAACATTTATTTACATATTTGCATTAATTAACACATTTTACAGTCCAGCAAATA
>QEPC01005414.1:518772-533809 GCA_003113815.1 Sphenodon punctatus | reverse complement strand
GGCATGTCTATTAGGGCGTGACGGGTCATCCCGACAGGGGATAATTTCATTGATTTCGTGATGGGGCCAATTGGCCCTGTCACGTCTGAAAATACCCTTAGTTAAATAGATGTTTAGCCATTTAAAAATCTTTTTGTGTATTTTTGACGATGTACACTGTATGTTATATATCAGATTATATACCGTAATCCTTGGAAACCTGTTTGGGCTATGGCCAAATGGCTACGCCCGGTTTATAATAATAATAAATTGAATTGAATTGAAATTGAAAATCTGACTCTTTATTAATTAATTATTATTTGTAATCATTACTCAAATACTGCAGTAAGATCCATACAGATCCACCCATTGCTATATCAGGTCCTTTAATGGCATTTAAAAGAATAATAACTGTGTTTTGGCAAATATCAGTTACAAATATGCAGAGTTTTAAGCATAAACAACTCTATACTTAATAAAAAAGATCTGGAAGAACTGGTCCAAAACCAGAGTATATGGAAGTGTGTATCCATAGGTTCAAGAGCAGCAAACCAGATATATCTCTGAAGATTATGGAGGCTTGAAGCATCCAACATAACTGTCAAGGTCCCTCAGTTTTAGGATGGGTCTAAGACCTCCATCTTTTTAGGGATCAGGAAATAGCATATTCTTGTACTCAAGAGGAGCTACTCTGTAACTCTCTTAAAAAGAAGAGTTTGAACTTCTTCAAGTAAAACTGCTTTATGAAAGAGTTCTGGAAAGGAAACACAGTTGGGGGCATGGTTTGGGATAGGGACTGAAACTGGACTGAGTATCTGAGCTGTACGATCAGCTCACTTAGAGATGTTATTGTAAACCAGATAATGTGATATTTAAAATTTAGTCTCTGAAAGTGAGTGGAGAAGGTGGAGTTGATAAGTGGAGGAATTGAGAGGTAAGTGAAGAGGTGTTCTCTTTAACGTGGACTAAAGAAATCTACACTGAATGTTTTCAGACGAGATGCTACCCCACGTGTCTACCCACGAGCCATGAATCCAACTGCCTGTCTGAAGGTGGAGCAGCTGGATGCGCACTCCCACAAGCCACAGAGCACCTGCTATCAGTCACTCATGGAGCTATGCCATAAAATCTGGAGTGAGCCACGCAGGGCAGGTCAAATGTGCAGCAGCTGCCTCCATTGCCATGGTAGCCAAGCTGGGAGCTGTCGGTTTGTTTCTCTCTCCATGCCCTCCATATGCAGAGCCACATGGCAGCCACCGACTCCCCCACTCCCCCAGTCAGCTTGTTTGACTGAAAATACCCACATTTTCACTGTGACTGACACACGGCACACGGACAGACGAAACCTAGAATTGCACATGTGCATAATGAATGTGTGTGTTGGGGGACCTAGGAAAGTTCCCTGTCTCCTGACCCCACTGCGACCAGGAGAGAGAGAAGTGGGGTTGCAGCAGGGCTGCATACCTTCGATCGGGACCTAAAAAGATTTAGACATGGGTTTAGATTTGTAAATCTTCTTTTCCTGCTGTTAGGAAGTAGGAGAGGATGGAGAATACTTACTCCTATGAAATGGAGCAAGGAAGGAGGCAGTAATACCCTGAATAAGAGATTTGATGATGATAGGTGTTTGTTGATTTTGGTTTATAAGTTACTACAAAAGATCATGCCAAAGCCTTCATTTCCTTTATCTTTTGATACGGTTTCATCTGAGGACCCTATGAAAAGTCTTTTTCATTAAATGGAAAGATCTTGCTCTTATTCCTGTTTTTATTAATAGAGGTTGAAGATCTCTACCAGGCATAGTCATACCACTGTACCCTTGCAACTATTTTGGCTGCTACATTGAAAATATGTGCTGCTATCTATAACTGAATTAATAATCTTTATTGTCAACAATTGTCTCAACAATTATAACACAGTCCTAATTCATAAAACAATTAAAAAAACAGGAATAAAACAAAACAATAATAACATTTATACTAAATATGCATTCCAGGTTTAGCACTTGCCACAGAGCAAAGAACATCTGATTAATTTTTAACATAATGACAATTGCAAGAAAACAGTTGCAAACACAATTATTTCAGTCACAGTTACTTTGGGTGTTTTCAGACATTGGGTATTTTCAGACGTTATGAGATCACAGTGAACCACAGTGAATACCCACCTGTGGTCATTGTGCCTCGAACGTCTGTTTGGCGGCTGCCAGATGTTGGCCACAGTCAATCTGCACAAGGGGTCAACTTGAACCACGCTTCCCGGGCTAGCCGGGGGAATGTCCTGGGAAGCGTGGTCAAATGGACCCCCGGCAGGGACCAAAAAAAAGTAACGTCTGGCCGCTCGCCACGGCCCGGGATCACCGGCGGGATCCCGGGCTTTGGTGCATTCGGCCGGTCGCGGCGGCCGCATTGGCCCCGCCGCCCGCCCGTCTCCTCGGAGGGCGGGTGGCGGGGTGTTTGGAGGGGGCTGGGCTGTGCGGCCGCATGCTGTGCCGCGCGGCCCCGCCCCCTCCCAGATTCCCCGCCGGGATCCCCCCGGCACGTCTGATATGGCGTGACGGGGTGACCCCGGTGGGGAACGAATGGGTTGATTTCGGTACGGGGCCAACGGGACCCGTAACGTCTGAAATCACCCATTCAAGATCATGCTTAACCACAGTGAACCACGCTCAATCCTGCAGCGGGGCCAAAGCGCCCTGAATGTCTGTTCAGTGGCCACCAGATGTTCACCACAGTCAATACTCACATGGGGTCAAATTCAACCACGCTTCCAGAGCTCCGGCCCAGACCATCTCCGAAAGCGTGGTCAAAGAGATTCTCAGCGGGAAACAATAAAAAGTAACGTCTGGATGGCAATCACCGGCCGGAATCAATCAAAATTATTCCCAGCCGGGGACAAAGCATGTAGCGTCACTGCCAGGCAACCAGCAACAACACAGGCCGTGGAGGGAGATTTAAAGGGCACATGGAAGCAGCCAGGATGAGCCGCTCTGGCGCCTTCTGGGTGCTTTGACCACAGCCCGGTCCGGGATCAGCGTAACATCTGTTGCGCTGCCCCGGACTGTGGTCTGCCAGTCTGATTCCCTGCCGTGGTCCCGCTCCCGTCATGTCTGTTCGGGGCTTTTATTGACCACGGGGGGTGGTTGAACAGTTCACCACTGCTGGGAATCCATTGTGGTGATTCTGGACTGCGTAATGTCTGAAATCACCCTTTGTTTCTTGTTAGATCTATTATGCCTTGAGACCATTAATGCGTAAGCAAAGTTTGACACTTGTTTGACAATTAAATCATCAGGGTTAGCCAACATAAACAACAGTTTCTGTGCTGAGCCCCAGTTTGAACGGTACCCCAGCAATGGTTTGAGATATTTATTTCTGACATCACTTGACTGAGGGCAAAAGAAAAGATAATGCAGAAGATCCTCAGTATCACCACCATCTATAACTGAAACTTCACCATATAAGACCCCTTTCTTGGGTGGCATGGGCAAGCTCTCTCTGAGAAGGGCAAGGTAATATGCTTGACTGACAAAACAAATGCAGTAGACATATTTTGAATTCAGCAAGACTTTTCACTCGATCCCACATGTTCCCACAAGAAGATGGCAAAATGCAGGCTGGATGGAATTACCATTAGACGGTTCAGTACCCAATTTGTAAAAAATTATGTCGCGGCACAACCCTGCCCCAAAAACCAAAGGAAAAGGAGTAAAGAGTGAGATGATCAAATTTGCAGATGATACAAACTTCTTCAAGATAGTTAAGGCTCAGGAGTAGTGTGAGGAATTACAGGAGGATTGTGCAAGACTTGGAGACTAAACAACTGAATGGTAGATGAAATTCAACATTGACAAATGCAAAGTCATGCACATAATGAAAATTAATCCAACCTGTACATACACCGTGCAGGGTTCTAATTTAGGGGTTACAACTCAAGAAAAGGGACTTAGAATCACTGTGGAAAATTAATTGAAATCCTCAGCTCAGTGTGTGGTGGAAATCAAAAAGGCACACAGAATGTTAGGAATTATTAAGGAAGCAGAATGATAGGAATTATTCAGCAAGTGTTAGAGAATAAGACAGAAAATATCATAATGCCAGTATATAAATCAATGGTGTGGCCATAGCTTGAATATTGTGTGCAGTCATGGTTGCCCCATCCCAAAACAGATATAATGGGTACTTTCAGACGATACGGGGCCCTTTGGCCCCGTACCGGCACCACCGGCTTCGTTCCCCGCCGGGGTCACCCCGTAACGGCACAACAGACGTGCCGGGGGGATCCCGGCGGGGAAAGTGGGAGGGGCCGGGCGGTGCAACGTGCGGCCGCACAGCCCTGCCCCCTCCACGCACCCCGCCGCCCGCCCTCTGAGGAGACGGGCGGGCGGCGGGGCCAATGCGGCCGCCACGTCCGGCCGATCGTGCCATGGCCCGGGNTCCGGCCGATCGTGCCACGGCCCGGGATCCCGCCGGGGATCCCGGGCCGTGGCACGCGGCCAGACGTTACTTTTCCTTGGCCACGGCCCGGGGTCCGTTTGACCACGCTTCCCGGGACCTTCCCCCGGCTAGCCCGGGAAACGTGGTTCAAACGAACCCCATGTGCCGATTGACTGTGGCCAACATCTGGCGCGCCACAAACAGACATACGGGACACGGTGACCACAGGTGGGTATTCACCGTGGTTCACCGTGTCAACGTCACGTCTGAAAATACCCAATGAAGCTGGAAAAGGTACAAAGAAGGACAACAAAAATAATCTAGGGTATATGGAACAACTTCCCTATGAAGAGAGGCTAGATAAGCTAGGGCTCTACAGTTTGGAGAAGAGAAGACTGACAGAGAATATGATAGAAGTTTATAAAATCATGAGTGCAGTGGAACAAGTAAATAGGGAACTGTAGTTAAAACCCAAGCAGACTGTGAAGAATTTCAGGAGGATATTGCAAGACTAGCTGGCTGGGCATCCAAATGGCAGATTAAATTTAATGTGAACAATTGCAAAGTGATGCACATACGGAAAAATAACCCAAACTATATGTATACAATGCTGGGTTCTAAATTATTTATTAATTATTTATTATTTATTATTATTATTATTATTATTATTATTATTACTACTACATGAATTTGATATCCTGCATCCTACAGCCCAAAGGCAGCTCGGGGCAGCGTACAACATAAAAAACATGATCAAAAACAACAAAATATAACATATATAATTTTAAACATTATAAATATATTGAAAATACCAGGAAAAATACCACTAAAAGGAGCTATAACCCCATTCCCAACCCAACCCTCCCACCCACTACCCAATCCCGCCCCCCAGAAAAGCCTGGCATAACAGCCAGGTCTTACATTGTTGACAGAAGGAGGGGAGATCCAGGACCAGATGAATTGTCACAGCTGCAGACTGGCCACTGAAAATACCTTTCCCATGGTCACCACCAAGGGACCTCGTAAAAAGTGCCCCCAGATGACTGCAGGGGTCAATCCAGAATCTGGAGGGTGAAGCAGTCCCGCAGGTATGTGGGACCGTGTTCTGCACCAGCTGCAATCTCCAAACCATCACCAAGGGTAGCCCCACATAGAGAGCGTTACAGTAGTCTAGTCTTGAGGTGATAAAGGAATGGATGAGTGGCCCAGTTGGAGTCTGAGACATACAGCTGAAGCCGTCGTGCCAGATGTAATTGGCAAAAAGCGCTCCTCGCCACAGCCACCACCTGGGCATCCAGGCAGAGCTGTGAGTCACGCGCACACCCAGACTATGAACCTGGGGGACCAAGGTGGGGCGGACCCCATCAATGATGAGGGCCACCTACACCTCAGCCCCTCCCACCATCATCTCTGTCTTTTTGGGATTCAGCTTCAGACGGCTCACCCTCATCCAGTCCCCCACAGCCACCGAACACCAAGTAAGCACTGAGACTGCCGGGCCTGGGTCAGCTGAAAAGGAGAGGTAGGGTTGGGTGTCAGCAACATATTGATGACACCGAACATCAAACCCCCTCACAACCTCACCCAACAGCTGCATATACACATTGAACAAGAGAGGGGACAGATTAGAACCCTGGATACTTCACACGTAAGGTGCCGGGGGGGAGATGAAAAATCCCCCAGCACCACACACTGGGTCCTCCAAGCCAGGAAGGAAGGGAACCATTCAAGAACAGTCCCACCCACTTAGTTCCAGTTCAGCAGGCGAGTCAGCAACATCTCATGGTCAACCCTCAACCGTGCAGAATGCTGCAGACAGATCTAATAGAATCAGAAGGGTCGACCAACCCAGATCCAATTCACAGCGAAGGCTGTTGACCAAAACCACAAGTGCAGTCTCAGTGCCATGACCTGGATGAAAGCCAGACTGTGAGGGATCTAGAAAACTGATGCAATCCAAATGCCCCCGAAGCTGCCTGGCCACTACCCGAGCTGTTTGCAGGAGGGATGGGGTATAAATTTGAAGAAAAAAAAATACCCACTCAATAACCTTCCCTAAAAAGGGAAGGTTAGAGATTGGCCAATAGCTGGCCAGAGAGTCAATGTCAAGTGATGGGTTTTTGAGGAGAGGCCGTACCGCAGCCTCCTTCAGGCATCCTGGCACTCTGCCCTCCCTAAGGGAGACATTGACCACCCCTGCCAGCAACACTCCCAACGTCTTCTGACTGGCCTTGACCATCACTGGTCAGGTTCACAACAAGTGGCCCAAACAGCCCCAAGGACATTCCCCACATCAATGGGCAACACCCACTGAAACTGGGTGATTTCAGACGTGACGGGGTGCAAGTCGCCCCGGCACGGAATCACCGCAGGGATTCCCCACCGGGATCACACCGGCACGTCCAACAGACGTGCAGGATGATCCCGGCTAGGAATCGGGGAGGGGTCAGGGCCGTGTAGCGCAATGTGTGGCCGCACAGCCCCGCCCCCCCACGCTCCCTCGCCACCTGCCCTCTGGGGAGACGGGTGGACTCCGCGGCCAATGCGGCTGCAGTGCCCGCCCAAATTGATCACAGCCCAGAATCCGGCTGCAGAATCTGGGCTGTGGTAGCCGTCCAGATGGGACGGGCCCCTTCATTGCAGCGGGGAATCACATTCACCACGCGATCGGGGCCGGCCCCGCCGGTTCCGCCAATCGCATGGTGAATGTGATTCCCTGCTGCAATTAACGGGGGTGAACATCTGGGGGGGAACTTCTGTTCCCCCTTCAGACGTGATGAGACCTTTCTTGCCCACTGGGAATCCACTGTGGTTGAGCGTGATCTCGTCACGTCTGAAAATACCCACTGATCCCATAAAACAGAACCAGACAGGGCATTCATAACCTCTGGTTCTCCTACTGTTCCAAGTGCAGCATTGAAGTCGAGGTGAATACGAGTGATTTTATCCGTGAAATAGTCAACAAATTGGTCACGGTGAGCACTGGAAAATTGAACTGACCAGCCCCCTCACCACCCAGAAAAGTTCAGCTCAACATCTGTACCTGTTGCGTTCACTATAATATTGCTAAAATCCATATACCATGGAGACCTGTGTTGGCGCACTTGTGGGAACAGACACCTAGGAGCCACCATGTTGATAGCCTCAGTCAAAATTTTATTCCATAATGTGATGAGGTCATCAACAGAGTGGTTGTCGAGGTCTGTGGGAAACTCCCTCAGAGAGTTCTGGAAACCAATTGGATCCATGAGTCTCCGGGAGCAGACCAATCTAATAGGCCCAGCATCCTGACAGGGGCATCAGTGCACCAGGACCCAAGCCTCCAGGAGGTAATGGTCCAACCACGACAAGGGTGTCACCTCCACACACCCAATCATAGGAACCCCCCCACCCCCAATTCCAGGCCAATGCAGAAAATCAAATCCAGCATGTGTCCCCTCTCATGTATCAGGCCCACTACTACCTGGGATAGGCCCATGGTTGACATGAAGGCCATGATCTCCTCCTCTGCTCCATAAAAACTAGCCTCAGTGTGGATATTGAAGTCCCCAAAACAATAAGTCTGGGTGACCGCAACACCACCTCCAAGGCCAGCTTAGCTAGAGCAGTCAGGGAGATTGCGGTGCAGTGGGGTGTCCTTGGTACACCAACAGGATCCCTAATCTATCCCCAATCAACTCAAACACTAGATGGACACACTCCATGCTGGACGAATTATGCACTGGAAACCTCTGGAAGGACACCACCAGCCTCGAGCCCCAGACCTAGGCCATTTTTAGACGTGCGCGGCAGCACCCGTGCTTGTTTTCCAAAAGAGCTGACAGCCCGATTTACACGTGACACCGCCGCCGAATACATGCATGCGCGGGTGATGCGCATCCATTTCCAGCCGCGTATGGCCGACCTCGATCGCCGACCCGGTCAGTTCGTGGCTGGAAATGGATGCGCATTGCCCGCGCATGCGCCTGTTCGGTGGTGCCATCACATGTAAATTGGGCTGACGGCTCTTTTGAAAAACAAGCGCGGGTGTCACCGCACATGTCTAAAAACGCTTTGATGCTGCACAGAGTACCCAGCCAGCACCAGATCAACCAAGATCACCCCCAACTCACTGTCCAGCCAGGTCTCTGTTATGCATGCAAGGTTGACAGCTCCGTCCAGGATAAACTTCCGAATGGACATTGATTTATTTGCCACCGACCTCACATTCAACAGCATCAGCTTCAGTCCCAGGGCCCCAACAGCCTCAAACCCCCAAAATCCCATGTCATGGGGGGGATTGGAGAGGGGAACAGAGACTAATGTCTCTCCTTCCTCTCCAGATTTCAAATCCTTCCCCCCCAACCATATCTTCCCCTACCCCACACAACCCCAATTGCTGCCCCCTCCCCCCTGGCCCCAAGGAAGAAACCGGATGGATTAGGAAAGTCCGCCATGTCCAGTACCTCTGGGGATAATACCATCGAGATGACAGCGGGGCCTGTTCCACCCTCCCCACCCACCTACCCTACCCTACCCTCCCACCCCATCCCCATCCTCCATCCCTGTACATGCACACACACCCTCAACAGGGGGCAATGGCACTTCCTCCCACCCTCGTCCCTGGTGCCCATAGCCCCCCTCTTACAGGGGTGTTGTGGCCCTCCCTTTCCCATTCAATTCATCATTTCCCCCTCACACCACACCACCCCCCGCACCCTACCTTGTCCAAGCCCCACCCACACTCTTCCCAGTACTCATGTCCACACCTCAACCCCACCTCAAACCCTTCCCTATCTTTCTCCCCTCCCACCTATACCCTCCTATGCCCATACCTCCCTCACAAGGGGACCATGGCACTCCCTCCCACCCACTTCTCATGTACCCATAACCCCCCTCTCACAGTGAGGCCATGATGGACCCTCCCCATATACCTGCCCATATCCCCCGACCACAGGGGGGAAAGGGCACCATATACCCCACTCCCCATCCTCCATATTTAAATCCCTTCCTTCCCCACAAAATCCATACCTCCCCCAAGACATTCCCTCCACCCCTACCACCAACAATCCTAAAAACAATGTTAAAACAGCTTACAATAAAACTTTGCTCCACCCCACACCATAAAGGCCCACAAACAGCCTGCTAATGGCCGCCTTAATACACACCAGGGAATCCACCACACAGAATTGATGTCATATAAATGCCCAATGATAGAAAAAGCTTTAGTATGAGCCTTAGTCTTATTACACCCATACAAAAAAACAAAAAACAAAAAAACAGATTGCTATTCCACCACCACCTCAGGTTAACAGTCTGAATAGGTCCTGAATGTGCCTGGATCCAGCTGTGCTCTGATACAGAAAGACATTAGAATGACCCCAAGTACATACAGAAGTCAATACCTTTTAACCCTCTTCTCCCCTTCTTTTCCAAACTCATCTAGGGAATGTATTCACTTTTCTGAATGCCAGTTGATTCAGAGAAATGAAATCAAGGTTTTCTGCACCTAACATCAGTCTTCTAGTTAGGTGCACATTAAATATTGTGTATGGTTCTGGAAGCATGGTCACATAAACATGAGGTATCATATATGGGTATCACATCATAGGTATCAGCCTTGGATAAGCCATGGACTAAACACAGAGCTCCACAGGTAGCTCTACCCTATTATTGCTCTGAAGGAGATCACGCAAACACACTGAAATATTTAGCCTTGTGTCATCAAAGGGCACTTTGCCCTGGGAAAAGGGGTACTGCATAGAATACTTCCTCCAGAAATACCCACAAAACATTCTCAATGCCCAGGTTATCCCTGGGTGGCTATTTTATGTGAGCAGAGAGCCTGGGAATTAGCTGTTTCCAGCAGTTTCAATATCACAACCTGCTCTACTGCTTCTGTGTTTTAGAAGGCATAGGAATCATAGAATTCTAGGGCTGGAACATCCTCAAGGGTCATCTAGTTCAGTCCTCTCCTCCAAGACAGGACATCCTCTGTCTACACTGCAGCATCACAGATAGATGCTTGTTCAGCCAGGTTTCCTCATCCAAGGAAAGAGACTCCACAACCTCCCTAGAAAACCTATTCCATTCTGTCTCCTCTGCCAAAACTCTCATCCACGCCCTAGTCATCTCATGCCTCAACTATTATAACCTCCTCCTTGTTGACCTTCCCCACTCTCACCTTGCTTCCCTCATCTCTGTTCAAAACTCTGCTGCCAGGATCATCCACCTAGCCTGTCGCTTGACCATGTGCAGCCTCTTCTCTCCTCTCTCCACTGGCTTCCTCTTCCTGAGCGTATTCTGCACAAGCTCCTCGTCTTCACCTACAAAGCCCTTCACAACCTCGCTCCCCACAACCTCTCTGTCCTGATCTCCCTCCGAACCCCTGCTTTAGCACTCCGCTCCTGTTCTATCCCCTCCCTCACCCTCCCACACACACCCAGCTCCCACAACCGCCTTCATCCCTTCTCCCTCGCTGCCCCGCACGCCTGGAACTCACTCCCTGCCCTCATCCACCTCGTCCCCTCCCTTCGTACCTTCAAGTCCCTCCTCAAAACCCACCTCTTCTGCTCCGCCCTTCCTAACTCCTGCTAATCATCCCCACCCAGGATTACCCTCCACCTGTTATCTGCAAACTCCCAGTTTACTGTAACCAAGCCAAGAAGATGTACTTGAGTTCTCGCATCCTCATGATTATTGCATCCCTTATCTCTCCCTCTGTTCCCCCTTCCCTGTCTCCCCTCCCCCTGTCTTTAGATTGTAAGCTATCGGGCAGGGACCGTGTCTATCTTATTCTCTGTAAAGCACCAGGTACATCGCTGGTGCTATATAAAAGATAATAATAATAATAATAATAATAATAATAATAATAATAACAACAACAACAACAACAGTTCTTTGGGCAACAGCAAAAGTGATCATGAATTAGAGTAAATCAGATTGACTATACTTATTTGTTCACAGGAGAGATTAAGTTGCTCTCAGACAGCAAATCTGAACTCAGAACTCTATATGTGGCTACAGAATCTGTCTGAAACTTTAGACCTTTAATCTGCTTGCTAGGGATGAGAATTCAGATTAAATTATGGATTTGGATCCATTAGGGATTTAGATCTGTAATTTTCAGATCCGTTGCGGTTCAGATTTGGATTTAGATCCCATTGAAGTCAATGGGAAACCAGTCCGAGTCTGACCTCCCCCAACGTCATCCCCTGTGGTCCTATTTTTTTCCCATCCCCACACCCTGGGACCCTGGCATGTACATACCAGCCTCGGAGGACTTGATTGAAGCTCTAGTCGCCCCCCACTGCTGTGGAAGACCTCCTGACAGGCTTCCTTACTGTGGCTTACTTCCAATCTCCCTGCTCTGCAGTACGCATGTGCAAAATGGTCACCAGTGGTCATTTTGTGCATGCTCCTCCAGGGTCCTTAACATGGCAGCAATGTCATTTTGGCCACCACTATTTTGGTTAAGGAGGTGGCCATTTTATGCATGTGAAAAATGGCCCAGGGGCCATTTTGTACATGCGTACTGCAGAGCAGGGGCTAGGCAGCACACCATAGCAAGGGAGCCTGCCATTAGGCCCCCCTACAGCAGTGGTGGACCAATAGACTCTCAATCAAGTCCTCTGAGGCCAATAAATACATGCCAGGCCCTCAGCAGGGGTCAACAACTCTTGATCTGCAAATTGCACAAACTGAGTATGGATTGGTGCAGATTAATCCATAACAGCCCATTTCAGGCAGTTATGATTAATCCAAATCCATAATAATCATTCCTACCGCTTGATGCCTTTTGCCACTTATAAATAGAAATCAAACTACTGCCGAGTTAAATGAAAAGCACTTTTTGTTCTTCATTTTGACATAAACTCACTTTGGAGAAAAGTAGAGTCCAGGGTAGTTTTTTCAGTGCAAAAGTCTCTCTTCTCTGAGACTGCTTCTACATGAGCACATTTCTGGGATGTCATCCCAGGATTGTTATCCAGAGATACGTGTCTACACGATCATTCATTTTCCAAGATAAAGCACTATCCTGGGATGGCAGTGTACTTGGTTATCCCAGTATAAGAGTCACAAGGAGGACTGCATCAATCCCATGGTGCAGCACAGCTAAATTTCAGTGCCTTGGGGAACTGCAGCTGAAAGGAGAATGCCTCTGCTAGAGCATCGTTCCTGTCATTAATTGTCCAGGATGTAAATTTCCAGATGGGATTCCATATTTTGTAGAGAGCTGAGACAATGGGTGATTTCAGACGAGATGAGGTGGCATTCGCCCCGTCCCGGAATCACCCAAATGATTCCCCACTGGGATCACTCCGGCATGTCCAACAGACGTGCCGGATGATCCTGGCAGGGAATCGGGGAGGGGGCGGGACCACACAGTGCAACATGCGGCCACACGGCCCCGCCCCCCCCCACGCTCCCCTGCCGCTCGCCCTCTGGGGAGATGGGCGGGCGTCACGGCCAATGTGGGCGCAGCGCCCACCCAAATTGAAAACGACCTGGAATCCCGCCAGGGATTCTGGGCTGTGGTTTCCATCCAGACGAGACAGGCCCCTTCATCGCGGCAGGGAATCGCATTCACCATGCGATTGGTGCCAACCCTGCCGGTTCAGCCGATCGCGTGGTGAATGTGATTCCCCGCCACGATTGACCATGGCAAACATCTGGGGGGAACTTCCGGTTCCCCAACAGACGTTACGGGACCATTCCCCACCACAGGGTATTGACTGTGGTTGAGCGTGGTCTCGTAATGTCTGAAACTACCCAATGAGAACTGGATTCTGCCACACAGACAGTGGTGTAGAATTTCAGTGCCTTCTTCCGCTTCGATTTCTGGGAATACAATGGATTGATGGGGATGCCAGTGCCCTTGGAGATAGTGGACACATCATCTGCCCCTTCTGTTTACAGCTGCCCCCTTTCCCTGCCCCTGCCAATCTTTAGGGTTTCGTGAGAGACCCTAAAGAGAAAGGAAGTATCACCTGGTCCTGGGTGCCTCTCCTGACTGCTGCTCACAACATCATTGCTTTGCCTATGTCATTTGCTGGAGCAAGTGACATAGGTCCCTGGAGCGGAAAGGTGTGATGGATTCCTTCCCCTGCAGTGTCAGAGTGGAGTAGGAGGCAGCATGAGTAGCATTTTGTCACAGCCTTCTTTGTTGTATATCCCTACCCATGACATTTTGCTACCAGAGACTGCACAATACCATAGAGATGTTGAGTAGAGGGGAAGTAAACTCTACCTGCAATTCTCTATTGGGGTGGGGGGATCATCCCAGGATAAGCATCTACAAGACTACTATCCCAGTATTATTTTATCCCAGAATAAATAAAACCTGGAAAATTATGTTTAATTATTCTGGAATAAAACCAGGAATCTGAATTATTTATACCAGGATATCTGTCCATGCGAACACTTAATCCTGGGATTAGAGATGTTTATCCTGGGATAATGCTAATTAGAAGCAGCCTAGTTGACCCTTGAGAAATAGTGAAGTTCTCCTAAAGGAGCAATGCAAATGTCTGCAGTAACTTAAACAAGGCACTGAGTGAGCCTGCATAAAGCAGGCATTGCAGATTGCAGAGACTACACTGCTAACCCCGAGGATATTTGGCATCATCACCTCCCTCCTTTGCTCTGACATTGAAAAGAAATAAAAATGCTCTGTGAAGAAAGGTGCATTCTAATTGCAGCTCAGTTTTTCCTACTCCTAACACATTTTATTATTGCTTTTGGGAAGCCAGGAGGAAGCCTCAGGGGTCCTTCCAGAAGCCAGGGAACTGTCTGGTTTATGGTTTATCACCGCAAGCTCCTCTCTCTGCATTGACAACAGAAGCCAACACCCTCCACCGCAGAGAGTGCAAAAAGTAGGAAGCCCTCTCCTGAGCTTTTGACGTCTAAAGGATGCCTCGGCTCCTCATCTCCCCACCTAAAGGAGACCAATTCTGGAGCCAGAAATCCCCTTACTACCAATGCAGATGGGCAGGGAAGGAGAGAAAGCCAGAAACCCCTGCCACTGTGGGTGGAGGCACAGGAGTGTTTACCTGCTCTGCCAGTGATAAGGAGGGGTAGTTTTATACCTCACCACGAGCTTAGGTGCAGGCTCAGTGTGGGAGCCTCTATGAATGGAGCACACACAGTAGCTCCCAAGACAGGGAGAGAACACTGCTGCTGTCCTGTGGAAGGGCAGAGGAAGCTTAGGGGCTTTCCCAGAGTTGGGGAGCCCTCCCACCAGTCTTCAGTGCAAGCTTCACCTGTGGACAGTAGAGACTCTCTTCATCCTCACTAGCTTGATGGGGATGAAAAAAGCCCCAGTCTGTCCACTTGCCTGCTCCCAAATATTACTCTATAGTAGTGAGCTGAAAGTAGGATCTTACAGTCATGAACATAGCACCACTATATAAACCACACCTTGAATATTGTATGCAGTTCTGGTTGCCCCTAAAAAGGCCATAGTAGTAATGGGAAAGGTGCAGAGAATGGCAGCAAAAATGATCAAATATATGGTTTCCATATGAGGCAGTGGCAACTGGTGGACTTTTAGGTTGGTGGGATGATGACCAGGCTAGCAGGAGGCAGGGCCAGCATTAAAATTTCACACTTCCATGATCTATGGAATAGAACACACAACTAAT
>QEPC01005414.1:474862-488710 GCA_003113815.1 Sphenodon punctatus | reverse complement strand
AATGCTGGCTCTTTTCGAACTGCTATGTGGGATGTCTTGGATGGTCTATTGGAGAAATTGTCAGTCAAGTATCCAGAGGGCCAGATCATTCTAATGGGCGATTTTAATGCCCGTCTGGGTGCAGATAATCAGGCTCTGGCCCCATACTGCGATGGGTTACCTTATGCCCCAGTCAATCTCTTGGGTCCTAGGCAATCCAAAGATAAAGGCATTTACTCTTCAGGGATTAGGCTGGCTCAGCTTCTAGTGGCCTGTGAGCTTTATGTGCTGAATGGCTCAGGATTCAATGACATTGAGGGGGAATATACCTTTGTCGGGCATCAGGGACCTAACACAGTAGACTTTTCCCTGGTCTCGGCAGGGGTTCTCCCTCATGTCGTGGATTTTGCTGTGGGCCCCCCACTGGTTGGGGATCATCTTCCCCTGGAACTCTCTCTTTTTACTGCTGTAGTGGATTCAGAGGACTTATCTAAGGGAAATAATTTGATGCATACCAGCAGGGAAACCTATGAGACTGTTTGGGTCCCGAGATGGGATGAGGGGCTATCATCTGCTCTGGAGATTTTTACTTCCCAACCCCAGGTTATTCTCCTGTGAGAGAGGCTGGTTAACTCAGAAAGCTCCTTTGAGGTTCTGGAGCTGTTTGTTCATCTAATGTTGGATCTCCAGTCTTATATCAGGGGGTTGGGTCGACCCCCGGTTTTTAGAATGGCCAGAATCCACCAACCTTGGTTCAACAAAGAGTGTCACCAGGTTAGAATAGAACTTAAAAACATGCACCGTCAAAGAGGAATTCTCGGGCGTCTATCTTACCACCACACTGTGTTGATATGAGGGCAAAATACAGGAATTTAATAAATACCAAAAAGAAGGCCTTTTGGGAGGCCCGTTGGGGGTCCCTTCTGCAGGCTGCTAATACTCGAGACACTAGGGGCTTTTGTCACCTGGTTAATATCAATACTGGGAGTAGGAAGGGTACAACAGCCCTGGAGCTTCAAGCACCTGTATGGATGGCCCATTTCAAGGAAATATACAATCCTCCGGACTGTGAGGTTGATAGTGATGGGGGTTCCCCAGGGGATGTTCTCTCCTTGGGGCTGGATGAGTTGTTTGCCTGGCTGCCGGTCCAGGCAGAAGAGACTGGATCACTGATCGACTCCCTTCAGGCCAATCATGCTCCTGGTTTGGACCTTATAAGGGCCAAATTCCTCAAAACACACAAAGCATGGTGGCTACCTATGCTGGTTGGTTTGTTCACAGCCATTAATAACACAGGTCAGGTACCTGGGACCTGGGCTACGGCTCTAGTTGTCCCTATTTACAAAAAGGGCCCTAGAACAGACCCAGCAAACTATAGGCCGATTAGTCTCTTATCAGTAATATCTAAGGTTTATGCAAAATACCTTTTAGGGAGACTGACCGCTTGGATGGTTCAGGATAAGATTATTTCACCTGAACAAGCAGGATTTCAGCAGGGCCGCTCGACCACCGAGCATTGCCTTATCCTTCAATATCTTGCCGCCAAGTACAGGGCTCGCAATGGGGCTTTGTATGTAGCCTTCTTGGACCTTAGGGCAGCTTTCGATTCTGTTGACCGAAACGCCCTTTGGGAAAAGTTGAAGAATTCATCCATTGATAGACAACTGTTGGTTTTGCTCCGTTCCCTACATGTTAACTCTGCTTTGGTTGTTAAAATTGATGGGAAAGGCCACATTACCCCTCCAATTTCTGCTTCAAAGGGGGTTCGCCAGGGATGCGTCTTGGGCCCAGCACTTTTCAACTATTTTATAGACGACATTATTCCTGCCATGGCGCAATCTCGCTTTTTTCCACCCAAGCTAGTTGATCGTGCCGTCGGCTGTCTTTGTTATGCAGACGACGTCGCCTTATTATCCCAAACACAAGTAGGGCTTTTGCGACAACTACAGGCTTTTTCAGTTTTTTACCAGTCTAATCACCTGACCATTAATCATGAAAAATCAAAGATTATGGTCTTTTCTACTCATAAGAAAACTCAGGGTTGGTCGGCTGGGGGTATCCCGGTTCAGCAGGTCCAGGCCTTCAGATATCTAGGAATTCTTTTCCACAAATCGGGCTCCTGGCAAAAGCATGTCAATAAAGTTTTGCTATTGGCTCACGCCTCTGCTCTGTCAATAACCAGACTTTTTGCCAAGCAGGGCAGGATGGCCGTTCTTCCAGCGCTACAGGTCCATACTAGCAAAGTAAGGTCCCAACTCTTATATGGGGCTGAGTTATGGGCTCCTATCCATTTTAGTCTGGTGGATAGGGTTCAATCTAGGTTCCTTCAGAAATTATTAGGAGCCCCACGAGGCACCCCTATGGCAGCTATTCAGACTGAACTGGGCCAGAAACCGTGGTCTGAGACAGCCAAGGAGACCGCCTTGAAACTGTGGCTCAAAATGCAATCAGGGCAGGGCTCACTCTTGCTGAGGGCTATGACAGAGGACCCTTTTTTGGATTCTTGGCCCAGGAAAGTGGAAACCCAACTGACTGAGATGGGTATTTCCCCGGAATATCTTATACACAAGCTGCCTGATGCCCGTAGGAAGGAGGTGTTTTCTAGGCTAGGGGATATAGGCCGCCAACTAGAACTTGGCAAAATTAGGCTAACACCGCACATCAGAGATTACCTGATCTATGTCCCAGATTTGGGGCAGGTTGCTTTCCATCTGACTGCCCCAATCTCCATAGAGCGAAACAGCTCCTTTCTAGCGCTCGTTTTAATGCCTTCCCATCCCAGATCTTTGAGGGTAGGATCCAGGGTATACCCTAAATAGACAGACTATGTCCTTTCGATAATTTAGCAATAGAGACAGTAGGGCACATAGTCTTGCATTGTCACTTGTATGATGGCCCACACCAAGAGTTTTTAGAATCCACCATTGGGAAATTTCTGGGTAGAGCAGATCATGTACTATTGGCAGTGCTACTTGATAGCTCGGACCCAGCAATTACCCAAAATGTAACTTCTTTTTTGTTGAGGGCTCTCTATCTTAGAAGCCAGTTTTTTAAATTTGCTCCATTAACTGTATAAACATACTCTAGATTTCAACTGTGTTGTTACTGCTGTATGTGGGTGTTAGCAATTGTTGGTATGATAGCAACGATTGCTTCTGTATACTGTTTATTTTATTTTGCTGTAATTTGCAATGGTCCACGACCACGCAATAAAATGCATTTGATTTTGAGGAGAGGGGGGAGAGGATCTCTCCTTTTCTCACCAGCCATGCCCCGAAGACCGGGGTGGTGGCGTAGGCCTCCTCCTCATTAACTCCTGTTAATTCCAACCACTTTCTCCTCCCCCCTCTCTCTCCTTCCCTTCCTTTGATGCTCACTCTGTATGCCTCAACTCCCCCCTCCATCTCCACATCACGGTCATATACCGCCCCCCAAGCTCTCTCTCTTCCTTTATCTCTGAATTTGAGTCCTGGCTCACTTTCTTCCTCTCCGATGATACCCCCACTCTCATCCTCGGTGACTTCAACATTCACATTGATGTTCCTTCCCAGCCCTCCATCTCTCACTTCCTCTCATTAGCTTCCTCCTTCAACCTCCACCTTTGGACCAACTCCCCCACCCATGCTAACAGCCATTCTCATGACCTCATCTTCTCTAGGAACTGCTCTGTCTCTGATCTCTCCTTCGATCCTCATCCGTTCTCTGACCACTTCCTTGCCTCTTTCAATGTCTCCCACTGTTCCCCTTCCTCTTCCCCTTCTCCACACCCCTTCCATGACCTGCAGGCCATTAACTCCCTGAACGTTGCCTACCCTCTCTCCCCCTTTCTCCCCTCAGTCTCCTCCTCCTCCTCCTCCTCCTCCTCCTCCTCCTCCTCCCCTGATTCTGCCATTTCTGCTTTCAATGCCTCTCTCTCCACCACCCTTGATTCTCTTGTCCCCCTCTCCTCCTGACCTGCCCACTCCCACAACCCCCATCCTTGGCTCACCCCCAGTATCTGCCACCTTCGCTCCTTCACCTGTGCTGCTGAACGCCTTTGGTGAAAAACCCACTCTCATGCTGACTTCTTTCACTTCAAATTCTGTCTCTCCTCCCTTACTTCTGCTGTCTCCCTCACTAGACAGAATTACTACACCTCCCACATTGAGTCCTTCTCTCGATACCCTCGCTGCCTGTTCTCCACCTTTGACTCTCTCCTCAACCCCCCTGTCATCCTCCTCCCTCTTCCCTTTCTGCTCAGGATCGTACTTCCTTCTTCACCTCCAAGATAGACAAGATCCACCACAACTTTGCTTACAGTCCTCTCCTCTTCCTACTCCCTCCCCTCTCCTTTCTTCTGCAAGGAAGATTCTCTGGTGCATATTGAGGACTGAGCATATTGAAAGGCTTTTTCATTTGATTAGTCTATTTCCACTGTGATTTCACTGACAGGAGATACGGCTGAAAATCCAGCCCTGTCTCTCACTGAAATCACAGCTAAAATGGGCTAATCACATGAAAAACCCATGGACACACGTGGAATTTCACATGATCATCCTGACATGATCTATTATTGTAGCTGATCTTGTCTTGTGTGCAAGCACCCTGAGAAATGCTCAGAGTGAGCTTACACCTCAATATACACCGGAGAATCCACACACCTGGCATGTACAGGGTTTCTCTCCTACATGGACTCTTATTTTTAAAATAGCAAAGGTTTAAAAGTAAAAGAAATCACATGTACATATAATGATCATTTACCTAAAAGAGACTTGAGCTGTTGACCGGCCAATTTTCTTTTCTATCACCTGCCGGTTTCCTCAGAGACCTTTGCATTTTGTGTGCCATCAACACTGTGTAGCTTTTAGATCTGTATTCACTGTGGGGTTTTTTATTCATTCTGTATTCCATAATAAAGTGTAATATTTTAATGGTGACCCCTGCCCATGGTGGCAGGAAGAGGAAAGAAAAACAGAGGCACAGACACCTAAAGTAACTTGCCCAAAGGTCACAATGTGGGTTAGTGGCAGGTCCTGGAACACAACCCATGAGCAGAACTCAGGGTCCATTAGACCAGGCAGAGTCAGTACAAAAAATGTAATATAAACATGGTTTTATTTAAATTTACCTTCAAATTTGAAAAAGATTGGTTGAAAGTCTCTTTCCACCTTTTGCTCCAGTAACACTGGGTATTTTCAGACGTTACGAGATCACGTTCAACCACAGTGAACCACGGTCAATCCTGCAGTGGGGCCAAAGTGCCCTGAACGTCTGTTTCACGGGTGCCAGATGTTCACCACGGTCAATACCCACATGGGGTCAAAATCAGCCACGCTTCCGGAGCTCCTCCCAGGACCATCTCCGAAAGCGTGGTCAAAGAGATTCCTGATGGGAACCAATAAAAAGTAACGTCTGGCCAGCAACCACCAGCTAGAAACAAAGGAAATGGTTCCCAGCCAAGGACAAAGCATGCAGTGTCACTGCTAGGCAACCAGGAACAACACAGGCCGGGGAGGGAGATTTAAAGGGCACACAGCAGCAGCCGGGACGAGCCACCCCAGCGCCTTCTGGGTGCTTGACCATGGCCTGGCCCGGGATCGGCATAGCATCTGTTGCACTGCCCTGGGCTGTGATCTGGCGGCCTGATTCCCTGCCGTGGTCCTGGTCCTGTCATGTCTGTTCGGGACTTTCTTTTACCACGGGGGGGTGGTTGTTCAGTTCACCCCCACCGGGAATCTACTGTGGTGACTCTGGACCGCGTAACGTCTGAAATCACCCACTATTTCCAGTTTTCATATAACAATAAAACCACACCAGCAATAACTGAAGTATGATAGTCTGCACTTCTGGATTCAGTTGCAATGACTGGCAATTTTAATTTAAGAGAACTTAAAAATCCCAGATGAATAATTTTTCCTTGGGTTGAACAGGCAACATAATTCTACATGTCATCTTTTCATTTCCCTCCCAAAGTCACTTTTCTGCTCCATAACTTTCTCATGGCACTTTTCACTTCTTCATTTCTCAGTGTGTAAATTAAAGGGTTCAGCATTGGGGTTATAATAGTGTAGAACAAAGCTACCATCTTGTCCTCAGAGAATGTGGTGGAAGGTCGCATGTAGATGAAGATACATGGCCCAAAAAATAGAATCACTACAGTGATGTGGGAGGNGATTCCTCAGAGTGACTAGGATAACAATGTATGAAACAATCAACACAACAAAGCAGCTCAGGGAAATCATACCACTGTTGGCAACGACTATCAGGCCAACAATGTAGGTGTCAGTGCAGGCCAGTTTCAGTAAAGGGTGGACATCACAAAAATAGTGGTCAATCTCATTGGGCCCACAGAAGGGTAGATGTGTGGTCAGAAGAGTCTGTACCAATGAATGCACAAACCCACCCACCCATGAAGCTGCCACCATCCAGCTGCACACACCCCTGTTCATAATCGTAGTGTAGTGAAGGGGTTTGCAGATTGCAATGTAACGGTCATATGCCATCACTGTGAGGAGGAAGATCTCAGTGCAGCCAAGGACGTGTACCGCAAAGAGCTGCGCAATGCAGCCAACAAAGGAGATGGTTTTCCTCTCAACCAGGAAGTCTGCAATCAACTTAGGTGCTGTGACGGATGAGTAGCAGATGTCTACAAAGGACAGGTAGCTGAGGAAGAAATACATGGGGGAGTTCAAACGTTGGCTTCTCTTTATTGTAACAATGATGAGTAGGTTTCCCAGCAAAATTGCTGTGTAGAAGAGCAAAAACATAAAGAAAAGGGTTTTCTGTAACTCCTGGTTCTGGGAGAGTCCCAAGAGGACAAATTCAGTCACATTGTTTGTTTGCTCCATATGGTTTGGGTTTGTGACAGGTGGACTGTACAGAACTAGATCACCTGCCAGCACACAAAATGAAGAATATCGTCAATTGAAAACTGATATTCACCAATAACAATATCAAGTTGAAAACATAAAAACCCACCATAGCCAAGAGTCATGATCAGTATATAATTTAAGAAATTAGTGGCTGATGTTCAAATGGATATTACGAACTGCTGAAATATCAAATAGGAACCATGTGTGATCAGAGAGTTGGAGTGGATAGATTATATTCAGACTTAGAAGGATGGATTATATTCTTCACACATAACAAGGAGGACAGTTTCCGTGTGACACTGAGTTAAAGTGCTACACTCTCCTTGGCCTTGACTATGGGGTCAGAAACAATGCCTTCCTAGCAAGTGAATGTTGCAATCTAACATGGGAATGTGACTTTGATACATATTTTATTTTCTTGATAACATTCCCACCTCCATTCTTGAGGATTTCAACATCTATGCTGACATCCCATCTGACCCTGTTACTTCCAGCTTCCTCTCTCTAACCTCTTCCTTTCACTTCCATTTCTAGACTCACTGCTCTATGCACTGACAGTCACTCCATGGACCTAATCATGTCCAAAACCTGCTCCATATCTGATTTCTCCTATGATGTCCTCTCTGTCGCTTATCTTCACTTTACTATCTTCACTTTACTTCACTTTACTTATTGATTTCGCTATGAACTCCCATCTTTCATCTGTCTTGTCTTCCACCTGTCCTGACTCAGATGTTTCTGCCATCCATGGATCCCTCTCTTCCACCCTCAGCTCCCCAGCTCCCCTCTTTCACCACCCTATCTGTCCTGTCAACCCCAAACCCTGGTTTACCTCCTCACCCCATCCACCACCTTCACTCCTGCTTTCATGCTGCTGAGCAACTCTGGCAGAAATCTCTGGCAGAAATCGGACTTCTTCCACTACAAGTTCATCCTCTCTGAATACATCTCTGCCATTTCCCTTGCTAAACAACATTACTTCTGCTCCCTAGTTGAATCTCACTCCTGCAATCCCCACCATCTCTTCTCAGTCGGTAAAATCTGCCTTGACCTGGCTTCTCACCACTCTCCCTCCCTCATTTCCTTCCACCCTTCTTGTCCTTCTGCTCCTTTCCTACCCTGATTTTTTCCATCTTGCCTTAATAAAACCGCCTCCCACCTCTATTTGTCCCGCCCTTCCACCTGCCCCCTTAACCGTATCCCCTCTTGTTCTTAACTGCCATTGTTCCCACTCTCTCACCCTTTCTGCTGCACATCATCAATTCTCTGTGAGGAAAGACAGTCTATAAAGTAGCTTTCAAGAGCTCAAAAGGAGTGCCATTTTGAGCTCATGGGGGCTACTGTATAGAATTCTCAGGACTTACGAGAACAAAGAGGTGGCAGATTGAGCTTGAAAGCTATTTTGAGGCTTCTGAGGACTATTATTAAATCTATTGATTAACCAAAGGGTTCCCTGAAGAAGAGTGGTTCACTCAAACCACGTTGGATTCATTTTATTATATATTGTTTATATTGTTTGGGATTGGTATTTGATATTGTTGTGTATATATACACTATATATTTTGTAATTTGTTTAGTAAAAATTTCTGTTGTATTTTCCAGTAACATTTTTGTGTTGTTTTGTTGTTGTGTGTGGCTGTTACTGGTTTTACCCTTCATTTGTGTTTGTTCTATACCACCCACCAGCCCAAATCTTACAGAGATGGAAATGGCCCCAAAATGGGAAAGTGTGTTCCTTACCTTCATATTGCCTACAAAACTATTGATAACACACTCAAAATGTTCCTGTAGCGGTCATTTGCACCTACAAAAGATATTCAAAAGCAATGCATATTCCAGCTTCATCCATATCACACTCTAAAGCAAAAGAGAGATATTAAGGCCAAAATTTACAGAAGTGTCCAATTCTCCTTGGAGACAAATTGGTCCAACATCTGTTGTTGTGGGGGTACAAGCTTTCAGACCACACAAGACTCTTCTCAGACATGTAGGATATCAGAACTATAGACTGAGAAATGACTCTGTGGCCTGAAAGCTTACATACTTTCACAACAGAATTTAGTCCAATGGAAGATATCATCTGAACTACTTTGTGTACAACTTTTATATTTGGGGCCAACACAGCAACAATGCACTTTCTATATATACCACAATCCACCTTTGTCGCTGTCTAGTTCTTCCACCCTAACACCTTCTTTTCCCTTTCTTCCATCTCCTTTCTCCTATCACATTTTTTCATTATTAAGCATTAATTTATTATCATAATTGGACAATGAACAATTTTTTCAAACTGCCTTAACTCTTTCATTTACACGTATACAAATTATGTACACTTTATACAACGAACTGTTGATAATGTCAGTGTAGACACAAGTATGCAACATTATTATTATTATTATTATTATTATTATTATTATTATAAGCATTTATATAGCAACAGCGATGTACCTGGCGCTTTACAAAGAATAAGGTAGACACGGTCCCTGCCCGAGAGCTCACAATCTAAAAACAGGAGGAGGGGAGAACAGAGGGAACATTCAGACTACAGAAAAAATTGATGGAACAGAGGAACATTCAAGCTATAGCAAAAATTGATCTGTGTTGATGTTGGGTATGTATGCAGGGATTTTAGATTGTTTGGTATGCAGCCAATATGGTTTAATGCAGTTTGCTTCTCAATTGATATAGTGTTTAGCCTCTTGTAAAATGTAAAGTGTAATGATTTGGTCAGGTTTTTGAAGCATTTGAGGGTTCTACATTTTCATATTTGGTAGTTTTGGGGGGAAATTTCTCCAGTCTCTAATCTCCATATTATTTTATTTCAGTAGATATTGAAGGAGATATGTACAGAGGCACAAACTGAAGGGGAATCCATTAAGTTTTTGATGGTTTCTTTTTAACAGGGAATATTCCTCAGAGTTGCCACAGGATAAGGAAGCCATCTGGAAGTGTGGAATGAGTTACTATAATAAGCATCCAGGGCTTCTCTTTTCCTTTTTATACATTTGCTTTATTGTTTATTTTTTCATTATTATTGTCTCTGAAATATATACACAGTGCCTATAACCAGGCTTTTGGTTTTGTGTATTTACAGGTGGCATTTATCTTTTTTTAAAATATATATATTGTACGACCCATTGAGAAAGGGGTGTGACCCCAAAATGCGTCTGGGTCTTCTCGTTTTTTTCCCCACGGGGATTTTTGTATCATGTTTTTTAATTATATACTCAGTGTTGTTCATGGTTGCTATGCGTTTGTGTATATTTATCATCATATAGATCTCGTGCTTCAGCAGAGAGCATTTCTACACATAATAAAGGAGTTACTGTTTTCATCACCCCCCACTTGTTCCGTTTTGGTTGGCTCATGGAACGGAGGGAGAGACAAGAAATGCAACATTCATGAGGATGCGAGAGCTCAGTTACACGTTCTTCTGCACAACAGGACTGATACCTTGATTGTGAGGTATTTAATTCACGGTCTGCAAACAATGCAAAACCGCCTTCAATGTGCATGATCCCAGACTTCCGTATCATCTAATCCCGCCTTGCGGGATTTTGAAATATCACACAAGCGGGTCACACCACGGCAATCCACTCATGTAAAAGCGCCATGACTTAAGGCAGTTTGGAAAAAATAGTTTTTTTCAAATTATGATAATATGTTAATGCTTAATAATGAAAAAAATGTGAAAGTTTACTTAGTGATAAATATTAATAAGAGTAAGTATGTATGGTAAGGAATTAAGTACATATCTTACGTTCATGTTGCTGGTAAATTATGAAATATTGGTAGAAAATTCTGAAATAATTTCCATACTTTGTGGTGTTTATGTTTTGTTGTATGTAGTTAATTGTTTTTATTATTTTAATTGTCATGGGGGGGAATTGAGTTTAAGCTAGAGTAAAAACTATTTTGTGAAATGTTTTTGAAGAGGAAAGGGGTTTTTTGGTTTAGAAACAGTTT
Source organism: Sphenodon punctatus (assembly GCA_003113815.1). Classification (NCBI taxonomy): domain Eukaryota; kingdom Metazoa; phylum Chordata; class Lepidosauria; order Sphenodontia; family Sphenodontidae; genus Sphenodon; species Sphenodon punctatus. Next base: position 477,914 of record QEPC01005414.1, on the reverse strand, counting down.
TTTAGAAATAGTTTTAGAAACAGTTTAGAAACTCTGTGTGTGTGTGTGTGTGTAGTCATAGTGATTGTATTTGTTTTACTTAGGGTAGGAATAGGATTAGGTAGGATAGGAATAGAATTAGGAATTAGGAATAGTTATACAGTTAGTAAAATATAGTTTATATGATAAAAAATATGATTTATTAGGATATAGTTGATAGGATATAATTTATAGGATAATATCATTTATAGGATATTAGGATTTAGGATTTTAGGAAATTAGTATTTAGGAAATAGATTAGGATTTTGGTTAGGGTTTTTAATTTAGGTGTAGATTTTTTTTTTTTACAAGATAAACCCAAATTGCAACTGCAAATGCCACATGTCAATTGCCAAACCCATAGCATTGCCCTCTATAGTTCCAAGAAATGTAAGGAGCACCCACTTTAGATGATAGATAGATAGATAGATAGATAGATAGATAGATAGATAGATAGATAGATAAGCATGCTCCATGATTACATGCAAGCTCTGGAGCACCCACTTTAGATGATTAATAGATAGATAGATAGATAGATAGATAGATAGATAGATAAGCATGCTCCATGATTACATGCAAGCTCTGTGGTGGGTGGGTGCATTGCACTGGGGTGCCCTACCAAAACATATCATATCATTCAATCAAGTTTCAACAAGTTTCAGCCCATGGCTCCATGCATACCACCAGCCAACAGACATAGACACAGGAAACCAGACATCCGACCCCCCAAGGCCCCCCAAAAAAATATGCATCACTTGCTCTATGCCCCCCTATGCAAGGCAAGTCCCCTCCGCACACACCATAAATTAACCTGAAATCCCCCCCCCCCATTTCCCCAGGTGGGCACAGCTTGGCAAAGTTGTACCCACATCAAAAATACAGTGCCAGAAAAAACCACCACAGAAGTGAGACAATCACATCCACAACACAAACCCAAAGTGAAACTGCAAACGCCACATGACAAAACCTGCCAAACCCACTGCCTGGCCCTTTATGGTGCCACAAACAGTGTAAGCAGTACCCTTTTAAAAAAAAATATTTTTTTTAAAAAGCATATTGTATAGTAACCCCCAGCATTGCCAGGCAGACTAGGCACACACATATCCCCAGCTTAAATATGTAGATACAGCAGTGTAACACACAGACAAATTCAATGAAGTGAATGGAAGACGCCCAAACAGTCACTTTTGTTTTGCCCCTGCCAGCCAATTAAAACTGTCCTGTGCTTGTCCATCACCCCCCACCCCCACTTACCAAATCTGGCACTAACTTTAGTTTTCTAGCTCAGAGAAGCTAGGGTCAGGTCTGGGTCACTCCTGTCATGTGCGTATCCCATCACTCAATCGAGGGTTCTGATCTTTCTGAGAACCAACCTTGATCCTCGGAACCTTGGAATTCAGAACCAAGCACTATGATCCTCTATGAATTCAGAAAAAAAATTGAGTACCGAGTTTCAGCTCTAAATGTAATCACAAACTGTCATAGAGTATATGCCCACACAGAGCAAGTTAAGCTTCTACAGCCAACCTTGCCTCTGCATTTCCTAACTTTGGAGATTTTACTTTGCAATCAAAGTCTGTTCCTGAGTCCCATACTCTTCTTTGGGGCAAGAGGTTGGAATAGATCACTTATGAGATCCCTCCCACATATACAGTTCGATGTTTCTGTCCTAATAGCAAGACTGATGTGTTGTGGCTAAGGCTTGCTGGTTTCTGTCACCTACAGTACACATGACAATGGCGTAGCCAGCTCCACATTTAAAAAGAGACATATATTTGTAAAGTCATCAATATTAGCATGAAATTTATCAGCGAGAAAAGGCAGACAGCAGGATTTCAGAGTTGTTTCATATGCTCTAGTGGAAGTGATTTCAGATAGATGGACTGGCCAAGACTGAAAACTTAATTAAAATTTTCTTTCCTTTCCTTCCTTTCCTTCAAATTCCAAACTTTTATTTTAAATTTGATAAAGAAAAAAAACTATGAACTAATCAATCATCTGCAAACTTACTCTGATTGTATCTGCAGATCTCTGTGACTCTCTTATCATTCTTTCTTGGATGAGGCATTTATCCACAACCGCTACTGTACTTCAGCTTCTAATGATGGAGCTGCCCCTAAAAGTCTTGTCCTTAGATGTCCCTTGATCTCTACCAAGATTAACAAGGATGACACTACCACAAGGAACTGGAGAGATGGTTTTTTTGTTTGAGGACTCACAAGTCCTAGTCAATCTATGCACCTCCCAGCTTAGAAAGACTCTGAGGTCATTGCTGCCTATTTGAGTACAAATTGATTGAGACCCTGTCTCTATCCGTTGCACATTAAAACCTACATTTCTTCTGGATCTGGGGGAAATATGGTGTTTCTCCTGGTGGCCAGGTTAGAGCAGAAATATTTAAATGAAATTCTGTCCTGGTAGCATGTCACTGATCTTGGTAAGTAGCTCCCAGAGGCATTTGAAGGCTTCTCATTGGAAAGTGGGTACCAAAGAAACAGCTACAAAAATTATTGTTCAGGGAACACATTTCTTGGAAACCTTTGACACTATGTTGGAAGTTAGACAATTAGCTGTTTTCACCCTCTCTCTTTCTGTTAGATATGATGTCCTGAAACTTCTATTTCTGCTGCACAATAGCACAGTGCGCTGGTTCATTTTATTTCTTTCTACCAAGAAATCAGGGGCAGCTCTCCCATTCAGGCTCCCGGGAAGTGCCTCACAAAGTGCCCCGGAGTGCTGCTGCCACCACCTCATCCCTCCAATTCACTGACAGGGCTGCCGCCATTGCTCCTCATACATGCATGGCCACTAACTCCACAGATCATTGCTTTGAACCTTTGCACATGAACAAACAGTGTTTTCTCAGGGTTGATCATGGGGTGTTGTTCATATGACTATGGGACCTGGCAGGGTTGTGCACGGCTACTCTTGAGTAGTGCGTTCTTTCCTGTCAGGGAGATCCCAGTGGGTGGTGATGGGCCCCATTTTTGTGGCAGCAAAAAACCTAAGAGGTTCACTTGAGTCTGAGCCTCAG
>QEPC01005414.1:435738-457778 GCA_003113815.1 Sphenodon punctatus | reverse complement strand
TCCCCCACCATGTCCCCATGTGCCCCCACTCCTCCTGTGTGCCCCGCTCCCCCACCATGTCCTCATGTGCCCCCACTCCCTAGTTAACCCTCACCCACCCCCGCTCCCCCACTGTCCCCAAGTCCCCCGGCAAAAATCCCTGTCCCTACCTGATCCTCGCAGACAGGTACGGACCGTCACCGCTGGGAACACTGCAATGGGCTGGGAGCGAGTCAGCGAGGTCTGAGAGTCCACGTCCACCCGCAATTTCCCACATGGCCTTGCGCAGCCGTGGTGCAGCCTAGAGAGGCGGCTTCAAAGCCACCCCTCAAGACCATTAAAATAGCTGGGCAATGGGTTCCATGAGAATCCATTGCCCAAGCTGGCCACGCCCCCAAAAACTGCACACACACGGCATTCTGTTAGATCGGCGGCAGTACCGACCTACCAGAACCTACGACTGTGCCTGCGCATGCACACCAGCCACGGGTAGGCACAGCTCTTCTGTATTTGAGTCCCCGTGTCTCTTCTGTACATGCGTGCCAGCCCGGGGAGGAAAGTCTTTCTCCCCGGCTGGCGCACATACACAGAAGAGACACAGGGACTCAAATTCAGAAGGGCAGCTGCATTGTGCAAGCACATCCGAATTGGTGCTGGCCCTGCAAGGCCTCAGTGCCAGCATCAGCCCACGCGCATCCAGACTGGTTCTGGGCTGGCCGGGGGTTTGTAGGTCACTGCCCCCCGTGCCAAAGCAAGGGGCCACTCCTGCCTGAGGTCCATGATGGGGGGTGGGTTTGAGAAAAGAGGTAGGTTTGAACTTGGCTGCTGAAACAAAGTCATAATGGGGGGTAGGGGTTTGAGGGAAGGGGTTGCTGCAGACCATCTGGGGGGGTTGCTGGGGGGCTGGGGTTGGGTGCACACAGGGACTGGGGCCGTGAGGGGGGTTGGGAGCAGAGGGACTCGAGGCTATGGGGGAATTGGAAAGGTGCTGGGGGGGGGCTCCCTCCAGCTGGATAGAAAAAGAGGGGGACAATTCAATGTTTGAATTTATTTTGAACTCTGTTTTGGGGTGGGGGTGTAAGGGAAATTCTGAAGAGAAGTAGGGTCCAGACCATGGATCTGTCCTTCTCCTTGTGTGCATGCCCTCTCTACTCACTTCCCGTAAGCCTGATTTTTCTGTGCTTTGTGTTTGAGACCCAGGCCCTCATCCAAGAACTGGAAAGAGGCCACATAAAATCTTGCTAACGGCTGCGTTTGCCCCCAGGCCTGTGGTTCCTCACCCCCACTTTCATAGGGTGTGCTGACTAAGGCCTGTGGCATGAGTTCTCCTGGGGGGTGTTTTATGGAAAACAAGGTTCACTCACCCATTACAGACTGTTTTGTGTTAAATAAGAATGGTTGCCTTTTTACCATATGTGTCATGTGCATCCTTTCATCTAAAAGAGATTTAAATGTTCTTTGATGCACATGTACTGATTGGGTTAAAAAGAACTTGTATGACAATTCTCTGTAATTGCCAAATGAAAGGGAGTGGGGCCAAGGGAAGTGGCCGGGGCTGAGGGGGGCCTACATTTTGTCTTTGCCCCACAATTTCTAAGGCCGGTCCTTTGAGAGGCATAGGGACCCCTGTTGTTTATGAGGTCCAACCTCCTTTACTCACTCAGTTTCACAGCCTTGGAGTGCTCTTGGATCCATTGCTGTGCCTGGATCACCAGGTTGCAGCAGTGGCCAGGAGCTCTTTCCCCCAACTTCATCTGGTTGAGAAGTCTGCGACCCTTTTTTATCAGATTCATATTTAGCTACCATTTTCCATTCCTTCGTAACCTGAAGGCTAGACGACTGCAGTGTGCTCTACATGAGGCTGCACTTTATGACTCTTTGGAGGCTGCAGTTGGTGCCACAAAATACAGTTTAGTTTAACTCCAAAATACCCCTCTGCTAGGGGCTCCAGCAATCCATGTAACCTTACATCAGCATCTAAGACAAGCTTGTCTACAAGACAAGACAAGACAAGATGCACATAGTAGTCTAGCACTGAGGTTACAAAGGCATGGACAATGGTAGCTAATTATGAACCTGGTAAAAAGGGGGATTTCAGCCTTCTCACCAGATGAATTTGGTGAAAAGTATTTAGTATTTTCACTTTGCCAAATACAGTTTAGATTTAACTCCCAAAAACTCCTCTGCTAGAAGCTACAGCAATCCATGTAACCGTACATCAGTTTCTATTAATTATTATTATTAATTATTATTATTATTATTATTATTATTATTATTGAGCATTTATATAGCACCAACAATGTACCTGGTGCTTTACAAAGTAATGGAATAGACACGGTCCCTGCCCTAGGGCTTACAGTCTGAGAGACCAAGCTGGGAGGGGTGGGGGAAGAGATGAAGGAAGGGGAACAGAGAGAGAGACAAGGGGTGTAACATTCATGAAGATGTGAGGTCCCAGGTGCACGTGCTTGGCTTGGTTACATCGAGAATGGTGTCTGGCTGTCCATGTGGTGAGGATATGAGTACACAGACCTCAGGTAACAGATTGTACTGGACAGTAGGTGTCAGCAGGAGTTAGGAGAGGGGAGCAAGAAGTCAGGGAGGGCAGAGCAGAAGAGGTGGGTCTTGAGGAGGGATTTGAAGGTACGAAGAGAGAGAGCGAGGTGGATGTGAGCAGGGAGGGAGTTCCAAGCATGGGGGGAAGCTAGGGAGAAGGGACAAGGGCGGTTAGGGGAAATGGGGAGGGCGAGAGAAGAGACAGAGGAGGAGCGGAGTTCATGGACTTGTGTATGGAGGTAAATTATTGCAGAGAGGTAGTGGGGAGCAAGGTTGTGAAGAGCTTTATAGGTGAAGACTAGGAGCTTGTGCAGCATTCATTCAGGAAGGGGGAGCCAGTGAAGAGAGGAGGGGCTGTACGTGGTCGTAGTGACAGGTGAGGTGGATGATCCTGGTAGCAAAGTTTTGGACGGAGATAAGGGGAGTAAGGTGAGAGTAGGGGAGGCCAGCAAGAAGGTTACAGTAAACGAGGCGAGTGATGACAAGACTGTGAACAAGGGTTTTGGCAGAGGAGACAGAGAAAAGGGTGAATCTTAGCAATATTATGGAGGGAGACACGACAGGGACATCTAAGACAAGCTTGTCTTAGATACAAATTTAAGGTTCCATGGATTTCTGGAGCCCCTAGCTCTTCTGGACTAGAATTTCTGAGTTGTCTGTTACAAGACTGAGAGCTGAGCAGGTTCCTATACCAACTCAATAGGAACCAGAACTATTGAGTTGCTTGTAAAGCGAGTGCAGCCTACTGAATGAGAGTGGGATGGAGAGGCTGGAAGCCAGGAGTCCCGAGTTCTCTATTAAAGGGTTGGGACAAAATAAATTAGATGGGGAGAAGAGGTAGGAGCCAGGACTCCTAGGTTCTCTCTTTCTTAAAGAGGAAACAGAGGGAGTGAGGGGTCAGTTCACACCTTCCTGTCCCCAGCTTCAATGTTACCCCCAACCTGCAGAGGAAGAGGATTGGGGCTGAAGATGAAGGCAAAGTGCGGGTGCATAGAGCCTAAGTTGTAAGTGAGCAGAATATGTGAGACTGTACAATGTTTCTGCTAACAAGGTACAGAAGTTAAGGCGGGAACTTTAACTTACAATTTCCATGCTTTTTAGTGCATGATTGAATTTGCAAGAGCTGTAACTCTTCTTGTAAACCAGTTTTTTTTTTACTATGGAATATCCAAGTTTTTTGTTAAATACAAAGCAAACCACCACCACCACCACCACCCTCACTCCCTTGCCCCCCCACAGCCAAAACAACCCCCTGCCCTTTCTCCCCAACCCAGAGCTCCCCCCACCCTCACTCCCTTGTCCCCCACACCCAAGGTGTACTCTGCCCTCACTCCATTGTGCCCCTAAACCCAAAGCACCCCCTGCCTTCTCTCCCTTGTCCCCTCACACCACCATGCTCTTGGAACCCTGAAACCTCCAGGAACAATTGCCCCAAGCCCCGCTCCAGGAAGAGAAAGACAGGAGGAGGATCAACGAGTAGCACTCCTCTTCAAAGCAGCCTCACCCCTCTCCATAGGCTAAAATGGGTTTTTTCACAACCCCATAACTTTAAAACTATGAATCAGATTTACAAATAAAACCCCAAAGGCACCCCTGGCAGCCTCCTTTAATTTTCTAAAATGCTAATTCCTTCTCCCCACCACACTTAATCCCTCTACCGTGCCCAGATTAAGATGGTCTGACTAAATGAAAAATCAGTCTTGAAAGTGCACGTTCCAAACTGCAATATCTCAGCATTTATCCAATGGATTCAGCTGAATGTTTCACAGCATGAACCATTTACCCCAGTGATATGCCACAACAAATTGCACAATCCTATATTTGATCCTGCCAATTTTAGAACAAATAGAATTTTGGGGCTTTATAATGTAGTGTGCAACACACCTTAACTATTAGAGCGCTCCTGTGCTCTAATAATAAGTAATAAATAGATAAAGTGCTTACTAGGTAATGTCTATAGCTTTTTTTTCTGCTGCTACTGTGATGCTTAGTGAATACAGACAGACATTCACTCAGCTTGGTGTTACAAACAAAGCAACATAATTAAAACAATTTCAGCAAATTTGTAACATATTGGCAGAATACAAGGGCATGAAAGACCATCCCAATAATCTTGGAACCTCAAGAGGAAGACATGGAAAGAAAAACTAATCAAGGGATCAGTTTTACATGTAAAGTAACAGGTAAATCTCACAAAACCAGCTATCTATCCCCCAGCATTAAGCGGAAGACCCCTAATTGTTTTACCTTTTTTGCTATTGAGCGTCTCACAGTGATATTTACTTAACTTCTGGCAATTGTCTTGCTATTCTCATAGAATCATATAGTGAGAAGGGACGTCAGAGGTCATCTAATCCAGCTCCCTGCTCAGTGTAGAAAATCTGCAACTACAGCAGCGCTGACAGATGGGTGTCCAGTCTCTTCTTGAAGGCCTCCAGCAATAGACAGCCCCCCACCTCCCCAGTCAATTTGTTCTACTGTCAAACAGCTCTTACCATTAGGAAATTCTACCATTTAGTACTCTAATGTTTAACCAAAATCTGCTTTCCTGTAATTTGAGCCCATTATTTCAAGTCTTGCCTTCAGGGGCAAGAAAGAACAAGTCTTTGCCATCCTCTCTGTGTGTGTTTTAAAAAAAGATTGTGTGGCTCCTCTCTGTGACAACCCTTCACATAGTGGAAGACTGCTATTATGACTCCCGTTAGTCTTCTCTTCTCTAGGCTAAACATACCGAGATCCTTCAATCTTTCCTCAGAGGACTTGGTTTCCAGGCCTCTGACCTCCTTTGTCACCTTCCTCTGAACCCATTCCAATTTGCTGATATCTTTAAAGTGCAGTGCCCAGAACTGGACACAGTACTACAGATGAGATCTGACCAGCACAGAATAGACTGGAACTATTACTACTTGTGGCTTGGAAACTATGCTTCTGTTAATGCAGCCTAAGATTGCATTGGCCTTTTTTGCAGCTGCATCACACTGCTGACTCATGCTCAGTTTGTGATCCACTACAGTCCCCGGATCCTTTTCACATGTATTGCTGCCAAGCCAGGTATCACTCACCCTGTATTTGTACATTTTTAAAAACCTAAATTCAGAACTTTACATATCTCTGTTGAACTTCATTTTGTTAGTTTCAGCCTAGCTTTCAATTCTGTCAAGATCATNAAGGCAGCAGAGAGATCAAGGAGGACAAGAATGGAATAGAGACGTTTAGATTTAGCCACCAGAAGATCATTGGTGATCTTAGCGAGAGCAGTTTCAGTAGAATGAAGGGGGAGGAAGCCAGATTGGAGGGGGTTGAGGGAGGAGTTGGAGGATAGGAAGTCAAGGCAGCGGGAGTAGACAACACGTTCAAGCAGCTTGGAAGCAAAAGGAAGGAGTGAGACAGGACGATAGCTAGAAGGGTCACAGGGATCAAGAGTGGACTTTTTGATATACAAATAGATATACAAATAGACCCCGAAAGGCACCCCCTGGCAGCCTCCTTTAATTTTCAAAAAGGCTAATTCCTCCTCCTCACCAACACTCAACCCCTCTACCCTGCCCAGATTGAGACGGTCTGATTAAGTGAAAAAATCAGGCTTAAAAGTGCAGTATTCAAACTGTGATATCTCAGCTTTTATCCAACGCAATCAGCTGGGATTTTCATAGCATGACCTTTTTACCCCAGTGATACTCCACAACAATTTCCACAATACTAACTTTGATCATTCCAATTTTAGAACAACTAGAATGTTGGGGTTTTATAATTTAGGGTGCAACACACCTTAACTATTAGAACGTTCCTTGAGGGTGGGGGGAGATAAGCCTGTATGACCCATTGGCCATGGGGAGCAAAGCAGCTAGAGCTGCCGAGCTGCTAGCTCAGCATGGCAGCAGCAAAATAAATCCCACCCCAACCGCAGCATGAAGGTTGCAGCCTGCAGAAAATGCAGCAGGAAGCATGTGGTCCTCCGAGCAGTGGGTCCTGGGGTGACCACCACAGTCTGCCCCATGGTAAGGCCAGCCCTGGCCCCTCTGGTAACAAGGCCAGCCAACCATTATCACTTTGGGCTTGTCTGGATTCAGCTTCAATCAGCTCACCCACATCCAGTCCCCAATGGCGTCCAGGCACTGGGTAAGCATCGAGACTGCAGGATCTGGGTCAGATGAAAAAGAGAGATAGAATTGGGGAGTCAAAAGCATATTGATGGCACTTCATTCCAGAGCTCTATACGACCTCTCCCAGGGGCCTCAGATATACAGCGAACAGGAATGGGGCCAAGATGGAACTCTGTGGGACCCCACAAGTGAGCTCCCAATGGTACGAGCAGAATCACTCAAAAGCAGACCCACAAATCCCTGCTAGGTTGCGCAGCCATGTCAACAACACTCCATGATCAACTGTATCAAAGACTGCTGAGAGATTTAACAAAATAAACAGGGTGCAATTACCCCTGTTGTTTCCAAGCAGAGATCATCAACACAAGTGCAGTTTCAGTGCCATAGCCAGGATGAAATCCTGACTGACATGAGTCCAAGGATTCAACAGCATCACGATGTGCCTGAAGCTGTGAAGCAACCATCTGTTCAATAACCTTCTACAATAGTTGGCAGGGGAGTCAAAATGAAGAGATGTTTCATGAACAGGGTCTGGACGACCACATGTTTGAGGCCATCAGGTACCCTACCTCCCTAAAGGGAAGCATTGACAATCCAAGCCAGCAATTGCCTCCGCCTTCCCCTCCTCTCAGGGGGGCGGTGGACGGCAGAAGGACCTTTGCCGTGCCCGTTCTGAGGGGGCAGGGAAGCTAAGGAAGGATTTCCCGCCTCGGGGCTGCAAGGAGCCCCCAGAGCAGGAAGCAGAACCGGCTGCGCAAGGCTGCAATTACCCGGCCGGGCAACCCCGCTGGCAGGGATTGGGTCAGAGAGGCCACGTGGATAGCCCCCTAGGGGCATGTCCTGCTTCTGTTAGGGAGTCTGCCTAGCTCCGGTCCCACTTGCGGCCCGAGCTCAAGGAACGGCACCCACCCACCCTGTGCCCTTGCACCTGTCTCTTATACACATCTAGATGTGTATAAGAGACAGATAATGAGGTTCTCATTTTTTGCCTTCCTCGCAGTGTTGGGTATTTGGCTAATTAGTTTTCCCATAGACCTTTGGATGTTGTTGTGCTCTGTTCAGTCATTGTCACACTCTGCAGGGGTCCAGTACTATAGGTTAGTATAGGATAGCTAGGTCTAAGTAAGAGTCATCTCCTTAAGAGATGGGGAGGCCCACTTGCTGGAATGCAGGGTATGGCAAGCGGTGGGGCATTTTCCCTGGGAGGGGCATCAAGCGAGGGCGGTAGGGACAAATATGGTCCGCCGTCGGCAGGCGCCCTCATCCTTACTCATGTTCAAGAGGTTATGGTCCCCCTCACCTGTGGCCGGAGTCACTGAGAGAGGGAGACGTTATGGACGCTTTGTGCGTGGGAAGCGAGGGTACATCGCAACCACCCAGAGGGTTCGTATTGTTATGGTTAGGTTTCAAGTACTGGACCCATATCACATTAGGCGATTGCCCCCACCTGAATTACGATTGTAATTGGTTTAAATAAAGAGTGCGGCCGTTAAAATCCCAATAATGGTGTCCTGTCTCCTTCGGTGCATCGACAATAGTCTCAGAGTCTCCCAGCTAGCTTTTACCAGCCAGGAGACGCATGGATCCAGTTAACAACTGGTCACACACACCACCCCAAGCACACCTTCTGCATCGGTGGGTGAGAATAACTGAAGCTGATATAAGACAAACTTGTCATAGATACTGATGTAAGGTTACATGGATTGCTGGAGCCTCTAGCAGAGGTGGTTTTGGAGTTTAAACTAAACTGTATTTAGCAAAGTGAAAATACTAAATAAGGACTCACCCCCTGCAGGATTACTCCATTGTTGTTTTATCTTTGCTGATTTGTAAATTGTGCTACTGAGGAAGACCAGTATCACTGGCCAGAAACATAGTTTAGTTTAGCACCAATTTTTTTAGTATTCACAGTATTGATATGCATAACACTGCCATACTTAGCACCAATCTGTCTTGTACTGAAATGCTTGGTTTTTTACCAATTCTTAGCATCAATATGTTTCGCATTTAGTATTAATGTGCATAGCATTGAATTGCTTAACACTCATCTTTTTTGCATTGATATGCTTGATCTTTTGCCAATTTCCTATGATTGGATGGCTGAGTTTGTAGGGTCCAGTGGGCTCATACAGATTTTTAGCCAAATATATTTTTTACTTTTTGGTTTTAAGTGCTTCCTATTTGTTATTCTTTTTAATTGGGGTGGGGGGGGGGGCATCACTAGTTTACCTATGCTTTGCTTTATCATCTCAAATTGATTGTTTGTAAGATTCATCTAAGCCCAAGCCTGTTCATCTTCTGGGACCAATGTAAGACCATTCTGTTTGGCAATGTGTTTGTCAGGCAGGGATAGTGTGAGGTAGAGTTGGGTGAGTTAGGAAAGGGGTTAGTGAGCAGGGGGATAAGGGGATTTTCTAGATGTTTTTATATGTTGTACACCATTGTGAATCTTAAAGAAAAGGGCAAGGAATGAATGAATCAATCAATCAAGTGATTTGGATACTTTGTGGGCTGGATACAGAGGGTGGAAAGTACAGGCAGCATTTAAACTTTTTCCCCCAAAGGCTTTATTTCCTGATTTTTTTATTTCCTGATTTAATCAATATAGGTATGAAAATTTCAAAGTACCTGCTTTGTGTGGTTTTTCAGCATTGTGTGGTTTTATAGTGCTATATAATGGGCATGCCATATAAATGCTTAACAACAAGGATTCTAGCCTTGTGAGCCGGGGGAATTATGGTCCTTCTGGGAGGCGAATTAGATCTGTGAGGCAGGACAGTTGTTATATTCCTGTCCTTCTCACTAGCCTCCAGGCAGATGGTGAGGTGATCGGGAATCAAAGGGCCCCTGGCCTTGGTTTGCTGCTGGTAAATGCAAGGTCGGTAGCTAATAAGTCAACTATGGTTCAGGAGATGATCCTGGACAAGGTGACCGACCTTGCATGTATTACAGAGACCTGGCTGGACACTGAGTCGGGGCCTATACTGGCTGACCTTGTTCCGGCTGAGTACTCCATACAGCATCAGCCTCGGCTCGGGAGCTGAGGGGCAGTGTAGCCATTATTTTTAAGGATACATTGACTGTGAGGAGATTTCATCTGCAAACTATCATGGGTATAGGCGGCCTTCATCAGGTGTTGGATTTGGCTGGAGACAGAGTAGGGATACTGCTGATATACCGGGCATACACCTGTATGGCAGTTTCCCTGCCCGCACTGACCGAGCTGGTGTCAGAGGTGGTCTTCCAGTCCCACAGGGCGATAGTCCTGGGGGACTTCAACATCCATGCCGACATCAGTCTTCAAGGGGCAGAGCGTGAGTTCATGTCCGCCATGGCTACCATGGGTCTGTCTCAGAGAATTGTGGGCCCCACACCTGTTGGAGGACATAACCTGGACATGATATTTTGCACAGGCCTTGAGGCAGGGGATCCGTTAGTGGGGGAGGTGTCATCATTGCCCTTGTTATGGATGCATCATTATCTCCTCTGGGCTGGTATCCTGGCCCATTTCAGTCCCCAGGAAGGTGCGGAACCAGTTAGGATGGTTCGCCCCTGACAGCTTATGGAACCTGGAAGGTTCCAGACTGCTCTAGGGGATGTTTCCTCTGATCTCGATGGCTGCTTACATGATGACCTTGCCGGCAATGCAGGTTCCCGTGGTATACAGAGGAGCTGCAGTGGATGAAGTGGGAAGGGCGGCACTTAGAGCGACAGTGACATCACTCGTGTGCTGAAGTTGACCAATTGCAGCATAGAGTCTGGTTGTGTACCTATGCTGTGGCGGTGCAGGAAGCAAAGAAATTTTTCTTAGCTGCCCTCATTGCGTCCTCTAAGTCCCGTCCGGTAGAGCTTTTCCGGGTGGTGACTGGTCAGTCTGGCCTCCCTCTACCTGGACTTAGAGTCATCAAATGCCCACTGTGATTTGTTTGTGGACTTTTTTGCAGATAAAATTGCTCAAATCCACCACAGTTTTGATGCAACATTTTTAGCAATAGGTGAGCCAGAGGTGGTAGAAGCCCCGTCTTTTCCTGTTTCGTGGGATGAATTTCAGGATGTGTCACCCTCAGATGCAGGGAATGTTCTTAGGACTGTTCAAGCCACTTATTGTGAACTCAAACAGTCCTAACGGGGACGGGCTGACATGAACACATTACACTGGTTCTTCACTCTCTGCACTGGCTGCCGATAGTCTCCCAGGCCCAATTCAAGGTGTTGGTGTTGACCTTTAAAGCCCTAAATGGCTTGGGCCCAGCCTATATGCAGGACTGCCTCACCTTCTGGATCCTGGATTGGCCTCTGCAGTTGGCTGGGGGCGCCCTCCTCGAGGTCCCCTGGGTTCCTACCTTGCAGAGGGCATTTTCTGCAGCTGCGCCATGGCTGTGGAACTCCCTCCTGCCGGAGGTCTGCCTGACCACTGACCTCCCCTCTTTCCATAGACAATGTAAGACCTGGCTGTTCCGACATGCCTTTCCCGAGGGAAATGGGCTGGGTGGGTTGGGTTAGAGTGGGTAGGGGGTAATTTGTTTTATTGTGGGGTTCTTAATTGTATTATTGTTGTATTTTAATTTGTTTTATTATGTTGTTAGCCTCCTCGAGATGCTTTTAGCAGGAGGGGGTGGCATACACATTTTATAATAAATAAATAAAAATAAAATAAATGCCTGTAATTTTCTGGCACCAAAATATCTGCTAGAATTGTACTTAAGACACTTGCCCTCTATTTAGAGTTCTGCTGATGTTGAGGTCTGACCACACACCCCTCACTGTTGCTTCCACCGTTTTCTTTTCTGCCTGCTGAAAAGTTGCCAATCAGCCCTGAAGGCAAACAGCTCTTGGGTTAAACCTTCAGGTGTCACTTTGGAACACAGTATATAAAGAGATGGAGAAGTGAGGAAATGGCCTGTGTTCTTAGGGGAAATAGGTGTAAGGGAAGGAAAACAGGAATGAGAGAGGCTCATCTGAGGTGAGCAATTAGAAATAAAGCACCATCTGTGTGACTCAGTAGCAACGCTTTAAGTGTACTATAGCGTTTCCTAAAGTATTTAGTGTTCTTCCCCTCTTCTCTTCCAACTGCACCTGAGGTGAGGCTGGGAATGGAGGAACAGTTTGGGTTCTTTGATGCATCCTAAAACTGAGGTTCTTTCAGGGACTACTGAGAAGCGAAGTCCAGAGAACAGTGCAGGAACAGGTCCACAGGTTTCGGTGCATGATTAGATTCATGACTAAAGGACATCAAAGCAGGCTGAGGGTCTGACACAAAGATGATGGGAGTGAAGAATCAGGGTGGGATGCTAGAGCAAACAAGTAGGGAAGCAGACAATAAAAGGTTAGGACCAGTTTAAAAAAAGACAAGGGAAAACAAGGAGAGGAAACCGATGATGTGCCTAGCTTCGTATGGCTATGGATCTGCCTTTTATATGGCAGGCAGCAAGACAACCAGGAAGCTGGGAGGGGTGGAGAAATAGTGAGAAAGTGTGTGGCCTAAACATCACAGAGCAGGCCAAAAAAACACAACCAAAGCTCAAGCCCGGGGATAGCAGAACTGGCCACATTGACCCAGAGTCCCAAAGATATTGGTTTGGGGCAAGTTTCTTTACAAATTTGCACTGAAGATTTCTCCACAGCTGAGCAGTTATAGGGCCTTTCTTCTGCATGGTGGAGTCTCTGTTGCACAGGAGAGAAACCCTGTACGTGTCAGGTGTGTGGATTCTCTAGTACATATTGAGGTGTAATACTCACTCTGAGCATTTCTTAGGGCACTTGCACACAAGACAAGAACAACTATGATTCTAAATCATGCTATGATGATCACAAAAATTTCTCACTCATGTACATAGGCTTTTTCATATGATTAGCTCCACTATGATTTCAGTGACCAGAGATAGTACTAAAACTCCAGCCCTGTCTCTCACTGAAATCATGGCTGAAATGGGCTAATCGCATGAAAAACCCATGGACACAAGGGGAACTTCGTACGATAATCCTGACATGATTTATTATCATAACTCTCCTTGTCTTGTGTGCAAGCGCACTGAGAAATGCTCAGAGTGAGCTTACACCTCAATATGTACCAAAGAATCCACACACCTGACATGTACAGGGTTTCTCTCCTATGCAGACTTTTATTTTTATAACACCAAATTTTAAAAGTAAAAAAATCACATGTACATATAATGATCACTTATCTAAAAGAGACTTGAGCTATTAGCCTGCCAATTTTCTTTTCTATCACCTGCCGGTTTCCTCAGAGAGCTTTGCATTTTGTGTGCCATCAACACTGTGTAGTTTTTAGATCTGTATTCTCTGTGGTGGGTTTTATTCATTGTGTATTCCATAATAAAGTGTGATATTTTAATGGCGACCCCTGCCCATGGTGGCAGGGAGGGAAAAGAAAACCAGAGGCACAGACACCTAAAGTAACTTGTCCAAAGGTCACAATGCGGATTAGTGGCAGGTCCTGGAACACAAGCCATGAGCAGAACTCAGGGTCCATTAGAGCAGGCAGAGTCAGTACAAAAATGTAATATAAACATGGTTTTATTTAAATTTACCTTCAAATTTGAAAAAGATCGGTTGAAAGTCTCTTTCCACCTTTTGCTCCAGACACACTATTTCCAGTTTTCGTACAACAATAAAACCACAACAGCAATAAATGAAGTATGATAGTCTGCACTTCTGGATTCAGTTGAAACCACTGGTCATTTTAATTTAATAGAACTTGAAAATCCCAGATGAATTATTTTCTCCTGGGTTTGAACAAGCAACTTAATTCTACATGTCATCTTTTCATTTCCCTCCCAAAGTCACTTTTCTGCTCCATAACTTTCTCATGGCACTTTTCACTTCTTCATTTCTCAGTGTGTAAATTAAAGGGTTCAGCATTGGGGTTATAATAGTGTAGAACAAAGCTACCATCTTGTCCTCAGAGAATGTGGTGGAAGGTCGCATGTAGATGAAGATACATGGCCCAAAAAATAGAATCACTACAGTGATGTGGGAGGCACAAGTGGAGAGAGCTTTGAGACGCCCTTCAGAAGAGCGATTCCTCAGAGTGACTAAGATAACAATGTATGAAACAATCAACACAAGAAAACAGCTCAGGGAAATCATTCCAGTGTTGGCAACAACTATCAGGCCAATAATGTAGGTGTCAGTGCAGGCCAGTTTCAGTAAAGGGTGGACATCACAAAAATAGTGGTCAATCACATTGGGCCCACAGAAGGGTAGATGTGTGGTCAGAAGAGTCTGTACCAATGAATGCACAAACCCACCCACCCACGAAGCTGCCACCATCCAGCTGCACATGCCCTTGTTCATAATCGTAGTGTAGTGAAGGGGTTTGCAGATTGCAATGTAACGGTCATATGCCATCACTGTGAGGAGAAAGATCTCAGTGCAGCCAAGGAAGTGGGCCCCAAAAAGCTGTGCAATGCAGCCAACAAAGGAGATGGTTTTCCTCTCAACCAGGGAGTCCGCAATCAACTTGGGTGCTGTGATGGATGAGTAGCAGATGTCTACAAAGGACAGGTAGCTGAGGAAGAAATACATGGGGGAGTTCAGACGTTGGCTTCTCTTTATCGTAACAATGATGAGTAGATTTCCCAGCAAAATTACTGTGTAGAAGAGCAAAAACATAAAGAAAAGGGTTTTCTGTAACTCCTGGTTCTGGGAGAGTCCCAAGAGGACAAATTCGGTCACATTGTTTGTTTGCTCCATATGGTTTGGGTTTGTGACAGGTGGACTGTACAGAACTAGATCACCTGCCAGCACACAAAATGAAGAATATTGTCAATTGAAAACTGATACTGACTGATAACAATATCAACTTGAAAACGTAACAACCCACCTTTGCCAACAGTCATAATCAGTATTGAATTCTATGAGAATTATTGGCTGATGTTCAAACGGATATTACAAACTGCTGAATATCAAATAGGAACCATGTGTGATCACTGAGGGTAATTTCAGACGTTATGAGATCACAGTCAACCACAGTGAACCACACTCAGTCCCCCAGCACAGCCAATGAGTCCTGAACGTCTGTTCGGCGGTATCCAGATGTTCACCACAGTCAATCACCGGTAGGGGCCAAGGCCAACCACGGTTCTGGAGCTTGAGACAGGAACATGTCCAGAACCATGGGGTGTTTTCAGACGTGACGGGGCCAATTGGCCCCGTCACGAAATCAATGAATTGATCCCCCGCCGGGATGACCCGTAACACCCTAACAGACATGCTGGGGGATCCCGCTGGGGAATTGGGGAGGGGGCGGGGCCGAATGGCACAACGTGCGGCCGCACAGCCCCGCCCCCTCCATGATCCCTGCTGCCCACCCTCTGGGGAGATGGCCTGCCGCCGCGGCCAATGCTGCCACAGCGCTCGTCCGCTATGGCCACAGGCCGGAATCCCTGTGGGGATTCCGGGCCGTGGCCGCCATCCTTATGTGACGGCAGGGGTCACCACGGAGCGGAATCGCCTTCACCATGTGACAGCCTCCAGTCCCACCAATTCTGCTGCTCGCGTGGTGAATGTGATTTCCCGCCGTGGTAACATCTGGGGGGGGAACATCTGTTCCCCCCAACAGACATTACGTGGTCCAAGCCACCACAGGGAATTGACTGTGGTTGACATTGACCACGTAACGTCTGAAAATACCCATGGTCAATGCAATACTCACTGGGATATGGCCAAAAGTAATGTCTGAACAGCAGCCGCTAGGTGCAATCACAGCAAACGATCCCACATCATGGCGAATGCACACAGCGTCACTGCCAGGCAATGACCAACAAACAGAACAAGGATGAATATTTAAAGGGCACACTGCAGCAGGGGAATGAGGTGGCGAGACAGGAAGAGAGAGTGGAGAGACAGGACAGGGATGGAGCACGAGGAGCATCAGCATCAGGAGCTGGAGCAACCATCCCCACAGGGGATACCAAACAGGGGACAGAGGCCCCCCGCAAATGAGTAAGGAGACCACAATAGAATGTCCGGGGCGGCTGGGGGTGCAAGGGTAGTGGACAGCCATGGACGGAGGGCGGGGGCCGAGGGCAGGAATGGCACAAACACAGCACCCAACCCCCCATGTCCACCCAACAGACCAGGAAATGTGCCCGAGCCCCAGAACCCCCACAAGACACCAGCAGGGAGGAGCCAGAGGAGGTGAAGGAGGAGGAGGCGGCACAGGAGCCGGAGGGCCCAGCACAGAGACGGAGGCAATGGCGTAGATACCGTGGCGCAGGGGGGGTGAATTTGCACCCAGACCCTGCCCTGGGGGAGACGTAGGCAGAGCCCACCCAAGGAAGGACAGGCCCCCTGACCTGTGGCAATGGTGGCAGCAGGAGGGGTGAGAAAGGCAGGAGCGCGGAGGAGCCGGCTCTTTTCCCAGCTGCCAGCTCCTCTGCACTGAGTCTCCCTTGCCCCTCCCGCTGGTGCTGCCACCACCACCAGGTGAGAATGCAGCCTACATTCTTCTGCTGCCTCCCCTCCCTGGCTCCAGTCCCTATCCCTCACCTGCCTCTGCCTCCTAGTAGTGCTGCAGCAGCAGCAGCAGCGAGATACATATGGGGAGCTAAAGCTGTTTGTTTACAAACAACTCATTCCATGTGAGTGATCAGAAGGTTGATACCTTGTAAAGAAGGTTCTTTGAGATGGGGTGTTTTCAGACGTTACGGGGCTGCTTGGCCCCGTACCGAAAACAACCCATTCATTCCCTGACGGGGTCACCCCATCACGCCATATCAGACGTGCCGGGGGGATCCCGGTGGGGAATCTGGGAGGGGGCAGGGCCATGCGGCACAACGTGTGGCCGCACGGCCCCACCCCCTCCACGCACCCCGCCGCCCGCCCTCCGGGGAGATGGGCGGGCGGCGGGGCCAATGCGGCCGCCGCGTCGGGCCGGATTCACCACGGCCTGGGATCCCGCTGGGGATCCCGGGCTGTGGCAACCGGCCAGACATTACTTTTTTTTGGTCCCCGCTGGGGATCTTTTTGACCACGCTTCCCGGGACATTCCCCCGGCTAGCCCGGGAAGTGTGGTTCAAATTGACCCCATGTGCGGATTGACCATGGCGAACATCTGGCAGCCGCCAAACAGAAGTTCGAGTCACAGTGACCACAGGTGGGTATTCACCATGGTTCACTGTGATCTCATAACGTCTGAAAATACCCATGGTGCCTAACATTCTCACAACAGGGTTGTGCATGCTCACCCTATTCAAATAATAGACCACAAGTTGGTCTCGAGTTCCTCTAGTATAAAANCTAGGAATATAAGAAAAAAATTCCATGCGGGGCTGGAAGGGTTGGTGTTGTGAGAATGTTCGAAGCCATCTCAAAGAATCTTGTTTACAAGGTAGCAACCTTCTGTTCTTCTTCGAGTGGCTCCTCACATGCTATTTTTACATTGCTCCACCGGGTGGGGGAGGTCCGTGGGCATGCCAGTGCATGGACAGGGCATGCACACAGTTGCACATGCATCCTCACTCACCCCCCACTCATCCACACCCACGGAGTAACCGCCATTTCCCCCGGTTGCTCCAGGCGTGGGGATGAGTGGGGGGGGTGAGTGGGGATATGTGTTAGCGGGTGTACATGCACCCACACACACCATGGGCGCATGCACCACATTGTTCACATGGGGCTCCCCCACCCATGAAGACACAGAAATCTGCATGTTCATGGCTGGGAGAGGCCTGTGGAAAAAGGCCCACATTCTCACAACTGTCTTACTTATACTTTCTTAGGTAGGAATTCAGAATGTAAAGCAATATATATTCTATCTTGGAAAATAAATCTGCAAATATGGTTCTGAGATTATTATGGCTGCTATTTCACTAACTTTTCTTAATGAAGTTATTTCTAACAGGAATACTGTCTTTAAACCCACATCCCATAACCAGTTTATTTGCGCCCCCCATATAATCAATTCACGCTGCCCTGGGGGCACAAATTAAATGGTTATGGGTTGGGGCAGCATGAACCGATTATGGGGGCACAACTGAACTGGTGAATCAGTGTGAATTGATTATATGGGGGCAGGAGCACAAATGAACTGGCTATTGGGTGGGGGCAGCAAGAACTGATTGTGGGGTGTCTGGTGTGTTTGATAGCAGCACCTCTGAACTGGTCACACCGCATGAGTGCACAAGGCACAGGTGGCACTGGCAGCAAGAAGCAACAGGCCCTGGAGGCCAGACTGGCTAAGCTCACTCCCCTCCTCCAGCAAGGCAGTGGATGCAGTAAGTTTCTCTGTGCTTGCCTCAGTACCCGCCCGGCTGCCCCTGCAGTGGAACCACTCCGGGGGAGTGATGGTAGACGCTCTGCTGAGGAGGTGGGAAGCACTGGGAGGCTATGCTTGTCTATGGCCACAGTTATAACTCCTAGATGATGGATGTTGTATATTTAGAAGCTGTCAGCAGGCCCCGCCCCATCCCTTAAGCTCCTCCCACTTTGGGTTTTTGGAGCACGCGCGTGCTTTGCATGCGCACACATGAGGAGCCCATAACTGAGGCTTCAGCCCGGACCCTTCTCAACCTTGCTACACCCCTGGATGGAGGTACCAGAGAGGAGGACAGTGGGGAGTCCAGGAGACCCAGGAGTTCATCAGGAGTCCATCCCTAGACTCACTGCTCTATGCACTGACACTCACTCCAGGGACATAATTTTGTCCCAAACCTGCTCCATATCTGATTTCTCCTATGATGTCCTCTCTGTCGCTTATCTTCACTTTACTATCTTCACTTTACTTATTGATTTCGCTATGTCCTCTCATCTTTCATCTGTCTTCTCTTCCACCTGCCCTGACTCAGATGTCTCTGCCTTCAATGGATCCCTCTCTTCCATCTTCATCTCCCTAGCTCCTCTTTCACCACCCTATCTGTCCTGTCAACCCCCAACCCTGGTCTACCCCCTCACTCCATCCACCACCTTCACTCCTGCTTTCATGCTGCTGAGCAGCTCTGGCAGAAATCTCTGGCAGAAATCGGACTTCTTCCACTACAAGTTCATCCTTTCTGAATACATCTCTGCCATTTCCCTTGCTAAACAACATTACTTTTCCTCCCTAGTTGAATCTCACTCCTGCAATCCCCACCATCTCTTCTCAATCAGTAAAATCTGCCTTGACCTGGCTTTTCACCACCCACCCTCCCTCATTTCCTTCCACCCTTCTTGTCCTCCTGCTCCTCGCCTACCCTGATTTTTTCCATCTTGCCTTAATAAAATTGCCTCCCACCTCTATTTGTCCAGCTCTTCCACCTGCCCCCTTGACCGTATCCCCTCTTGCTCTTAACTGCCATTGGGTATTTTCAGATGTTACGAGATCACGCTCAACCACAGTCAATACCCTGTGGTGGGAATTGGTCCCGTAACATCTGTTTGATTCCCACCAGAGGTTCACCACAGTGAACCTCCGGCGGGAATCAAAATAACCATGCTTTCGAGGATGGTCTGGGGACCATCTCCGAAAGCATGGTTAGCTGAACCTTGGCCTGGAATCGGTGGCCGGTAGCGTCTGTTACCAGCGGGAAACGGACACAGTGGCCAGATTGGCCACTGCGCCCGCCTGTCTCCAGGAGGAGACATGGGGTTGGGGCTGTGCGCCCGCATGTTGCGCCACACAGCCCCGCCCCCCCTATTCCCCGCCAGAATCAGGATGATTCTGGCGGGGAATCCAAAGGGTGATTCCGTGCCGGGGCGAACACCGCCCCGTTACGTCTGAAATCACCCATTGTTCCCGCTCTTTCACCCTTTCTGCTGCACATCATCAATTCTCTGTGAGGACAGACAGTTTATAAAGTAGTCTTCAATAGTTCAAAAGGACTGCCATTTTGAGCTCATAAGGGCTACTTTATAGAATTCTCAGGACTTATGAGAACAAAAAGGTGGCAGATTGAGCTTGAAAGCTATTTTGAGGCTTCAGAGGACTATTATTAAATCTATTGATTAACCAAAGGTTCCCTGAAGAAGAGTGGTTCGCTCAAACCATGTTGGATTCATTTTATTATACATTGTTTATATTGTCTGGGATTGGTGTTTGATATTGTCGTACAGTTATACTATATATTTGATCATTTATTTAATATACATTTCTGTTGTATTTCCCAGTAACTTTTTGTGTTGTTTTGTTGTTGTGTGTGGTTGTTACTGGTTTTATCCTTCATTTGTGTTTGTTCTATAACACCATCAGTCCAAACGTTACGAAGGTGGAAATAACCCAAAAATGGGAAAGTGTTTTGCTTATCACCTTCCTATTGCCTACAAAACTATTGATAACAAACTCAGAATGTTCCTATACATGTCATTTGCACCTACAAGAGATGTTTAAAAGCAATGCATACCTCAGCTTCATCCATCTCACACCCTAAAGCAAAAGAGAGGGATTAAGGCCAAAATTTACAAAAGTGTCCAATTCTCCTTGGAGACAAAGTAGTTCAGATGATATCTTTTATTGGTCCAACATCTGTTGTTGTGGGGGTGCAAGCTTTCAGACCACACAAAACTCTTCTTAGACATGTAGAATATCAGAACTATACACTGAGAAGAAGGACTCTCTGTGACCTGAACGCTTACATACTCTCACAACAGAAGTTAGTCCAATGGAAGATATCATCTGAACTACTTTATCTCCAACTTTAATATTTGGGACCAACATGGCAACAATGCACTTTCTACATATACTACAATCCACCTTTGTCGCTGTCTAGTTCTTCCACCATAACACCTTCTCTTCCCTTTCTCCCATCCCCTTTCTCCTATGACGTTTTATTCATTATTAAGCATTAAATCATAATTGGACAACAAACAATTTTTTCAACCTCCCTTAACTGTTGTTTACATATATACAAATTGTATACAGTTTATACAACAAATTGTTGACAATGTCAGTGTAGACAACGATTTGCAACAGGCTAGATACAATGTCATTCTGCACAGTAAAACAGAGTTATGACAGTTTGAAAAAATTATTTGTTGTCGAATTATGATAATAAGTTAATGCTTACTAATGAAAAAATGTGAACGTTCACTTGGTGATAAATATTAATAAGAGTATGTATGGTAAGGAATTAAGTACATCTCTTACTTTCATGTTGATGGTAAATTATGAAATATTGGTAGAAAGTTTTGAAATAAATTCTATGTTTTTTGGTGTTTATGTTTTGTTGTAATATATGTAGTTAAATGTTTTTTTAATTGTAATTGTAATTAATTATTATGGGTTTTGGAGTTTAAACTTGAGTAAAAATCATTTTGTGAAAGGTTAGGAATGGGATTAGGTAGGATAGGGAATAGGATTAGGAATTAGGATTAGGAATAGTTATAGAGTTAGGAGGATATAGTTTATAGAATAATAAATAGGATTTATTAGGATATAGTTGATATGATATTAGGATATAGTTTTTAGGATATTAGGATTTAGGAATTAGATAAGAATTTTGGTTAGAGTTTTTTCTTTAGGTATAGATATTTTTTTACAAGACAAACCCAAATTGCAACTGCAAATGCCACATGGCAAATGCCAAACCCACAGCATTGCCCTCTACAGTGCCAAGCAGTGTAAGGAGCACCCACTTCAGATGATAGATAGATAGATAGATAGATAGATAGATAGATAGATAGATAGATAGATAGATAAGCATGCCCCATGATTACATGCAAGCTCTGTGGTGGGTGGGTTACACAGGGGTGCTCCACCAAAACATAGCATATTACTCAATCAAATTTCAAGTTTGGGCCCATGCCTCCATGCATACCACCAGTCCATAGGCATAGCCAAAAGAAACCAGACATCCACCCCACCCACCCCCAAAAAACCATATGCCTCAATTGCTCTATGCCCCCCTATGGAAGGCAAGCCCCCTTGCCAGAAACCATAAATTAACCAGAAAGAGTATTGCTCCCCCCTCCCCCCCCTCATTTCCCAGGTGGGCACATCTTGGCAAAGTTGTACCCACATCAAAAATACAGTGCCAAAAAAACAAAAAGCAACAGTGAGACAAGCAATCCCCAGCCTTGCCCCTATGGACAGCTCGGACCAGGTCAGAACAGGCATACACACACACACACACACAGACACACACACACACACCTGAAATACTTAGATACAGCAATGTAGCACACAGACAAATTCAACAAAGTGAATGTAAAATGCCCAAACCGTCACTTTTGTTTTGCCCCTGCCAGTCAATCAAAAACTGTCCTGTGCTTGTCCATCACCCCCCTGCCTACCAAATATGGCACTAACTTTAGTTTCCTAGCTCAAAGAAGCTAGGGCCAGGTCTGGGTCACTGCAGTCATATGCATATTCTATCACTCAATAGAGGGTTCCGATCTTTCCGAGTACCAACCTTGATTCTCGGAACCTTGGAACTCAAAACCAAGCACCATGATCCTCGGTGAATT
>QEPC01005414.1:384021-435638 GCA_003113815.1 Sphenodon punctatus | reverse complement strand
AGAGTCTCACACACACACACAGCAATCAGGCAGATGGACAGGGACAAACATTTCAGAGCGGGTGTCTGAAGCAGGTTAAAAGATGCTGAGGAGCCCACCCAGGAAACCCCGCACACCCTGCATATTTTGCCCATGCAAACATACTTCGATGATACCCCAGGCACACATGTGCCCATACACCATGTAGTGAGGGAGAAAGGGGTCTCCGGTGGCCAAACAGCTCAGACATCCACACAGTTCTGAACATCCAACAGGACAGCCATCTCCACCGCATCAGGCATCCCCATCAGGTAGGGACCCCCAGCTGGGGGCATGAGCAACCCCAGCCCACGAAACTGATCCTCCTCACACTCCCCACGGCCCCTCTGGTAACCGCGGGCACACAGCAGGATGCTGGCAAAGCAGCTCAGCAGACATGAACCACCACCCTGGAGGCTCAAGTTAAATTCTGGCAGTACAGCTAATACTCCTGCTACCTTCCCATGGCAGCACCACTCCAGGCAGAGGAAAATTCACAGCAGGCTCCAGCAGATGGAACCCCAGCTCGCTCACTCGCTCTCGGCTGACAATCAAGGCTCCCCAAGGGGTGTCCTAGCAGCCACATGATACATGAAAGCAGGTCAAAGCCATCATAACAGAACTTTGGATCCGTCAACAGCATCTGGACATCATCTCTCAGCCAGAGGTGTCAGACTAACATGCTGGCACGGATGGGCCACACCTCTCCACCACCCTGACCACAGAAATGGGCAACCTGATGCCTGGATGAAGCAGACATCTCCCAGGCACTATGGACCAACAGGAATCCACAGTAGAAATGTGAGGGCAGAATCAAAAGTGAAGACATCTCAAGCCAGATGCATTCCCTGGACCGGGCCCCTAGATAGCGTGGGTTAAGAAAGTGACCCCCACATGAATACCAGGAGTCGGCTCCCACATTCTTATTCAACAGGCATGACCTTGGCCACATGAAGGAATGGGAGATGTGCAGATGGGAAACCTTGATTAGCATGATCTGTTCTGCTTCCATGCATCTGTCATGTGTGTGTGTGTATGTGCGTGCACGTGTGCACATGCACCCATCGCTGTATGGGCACACCTGCCTGACCTTACTCCTGTGATTGACATGGAATTGGTGTTTTTCTGTGCCTGGTGCTGTTGGGGTTTGCCCTTTATTGTTCTGTCCCTTGGGGGCTTGTGCATGTGGTGTACATCCTCATACTTTCCTTTCAGTTGTATGCATGGATGTCCCATCACTTGCATGTTGGGAGCACCCCCGTGCGGGAGTGCCTGTTGTTCCTTTCTCCCTGTGTCCTACTTCCGTTAGATGCCACCATGTGCTGTTGCTCCTCTCCACCCCCACTGTACCCTGCTTGCCATCCCATTCCTGTGCTATCGGTTTGCTTCCTACGTGACATGTGGCATCCCCTGCCCCTGCCTGGGGTTCCATGCAGTTACCTGGCTTTCTGGGAGGACTTTCATGGCACTGGCTCTCTTCACAAGGGCTTCTTTGGGTGCCATGGTTGGGGGCAGCGCACCCGTCTCTTCTCGTGTCTGTTCTTTAAGGGACTTTGGCCGGGTTGTGGACATATTGGATGGGGGGCTGTCTGTTGTCAACTAGGCATTGTGCCGCTCTGATCCTCATGAGGTCTTTTTGCTATGGTTTTGGCAGACCGGACCCTTGGGTGGGCATGCTGCCCCATTCACACAGTCTGGTGGATGCTGAACACCCATCCCCACCCACGCCCACACATGGAGCAACCCGGCTTTTTGTCGGTTGTTCCTTGCATCGGTGATGGGTGGGGATGCATGGGTCGCAGCAGCACGCACCCGTGTACCTCCACATTTAAACGGGCAGTCGCACATGTGTCCCATTGGTGGATATGAGTGGGAGCATCTCATTTAATAACAGTCTTAGTTACAAGGAAGACATTCTTAGTGGGGGGGGGAGAGATGATGCAATTTCACTTATGACAAGCTAGGGGGGAAAGCCTAATGGTAGGTTTTCAGGAGGAATTTGAAAGTTGGGAGGGAGCAGAATGAATCAATCCAGGGAGGGAGTTCCAGGCATGGGAGGCAGCAAGAGAGCAGGGGTGAAGATGGTTAGAGGAGCAAGGGGGTTGTGAGCAGACGAGGTTGGGGGCACAGGAGGAGCAAAGCTCCCGGGCAGGAGTGTGGCGGAAGCCAGTGTAGAGAGGAGAGGAGAGGAGAGACTGAATGTTTTCAAAGTGACGGACAAGGTGGATGACTTTGGCAGTAAAGTGTTGAACAGAGATTAGGAGGGTGAGATCAGAGCAGGGGAGACCAGTAAGGAGGAAGTTACAGTAGTCAAGGCAATAGACAATTAGTGCATGGCCGAGGAGTTTTGCGGTGGAAACAATGGGTGTTTTTACACACACATTTCTCCTGCATGTTTGCAGTTACAGCCTGAACTTTCCATGTGTCTAAATCACTCACCCAGATCTTAAACATCCGGCTCTTTGAACTTCTGCGTAGAACTTCTCCCAGAACCTTTGCATGTAAAACATTCTCCTGGTAAACTGCTTTGCTCCAGGCAGCTGTGATCACTTGGTTTCCATGGCAGCCTGTCATGTCTACAGCTGCTGCTACTTTAGGCTGCCTCAGGGCAGTGTTTATGTGAAGAATGCCTCCAGGAACTGCCTCAGGGCAGTGTGTGTGTGAAAAATGCATCCAGAACTTACTTGTGGACTTGTAAACCCAGAAGATTCAAAAATCCGGAACTTTAAGCTGTGTTTAAAAATGCCCAATAAGGCAGTGCCGGATTTTAGCAATATTATACAAAGTGAAGCGACAGGATTTTGGCAACAACCTGGATCCGAGGTGTAAAGGAGAGGGAGGAGTCAAAGATGAATCCCAGTCTACATACCTGAGGGACAGGCTGGATGGTGACCCCCTCAATGAAAATTGAGAGGGAAGTAGGATGGGAATGTTTCCACCAGATGTTTTTACCCAATGTTAAGTTTGGATGGTTGCACCCCTCCACCCCACCAGCCTGCAACTCTACCAGCCACCACTGCAAGAACATTTTCAACTTGAACCAGTCAAGCCGCCAGCTGCAAAGTCCAGGGGCTTGCAGAAAGAAGAACATGCAGCCAGTCAGCCCTGCTCCCATGCTGCACTCAGCATCTCCCCCCCGCACCCCCCTGCCATAATGGGCAGCAATGGTGGCCATGATGGCCAGCCATGGCAGTCGGCAATGGCAACCCCAACCCAGGCCAGCATAACCACCCGGCAACAAACATGCAAACCCGTTGTGACCTCTATTGGCCCAGTCAGTTGGGCCATAGCTCGGGTTGTGACCTCGGAGGTTTTCCAAGGTCACAGCCTGGGCTAGCCACTGACACAGCCCAGGACAATCCTTAGCCAACATCTGGTGGCATGTCGATGAATGTGAAGGCTAGGTCCAGGCCAAGCATGAAAATGTGGGCCACAGCAGCCCGCTGTCACATCTATTTTTATCCAATGTTAAGTTTGGGTGGCCACAACACCCACCCCACCTCACCAGTCTGCAACTCTATGAGCCACAACTGCAAGAAATCCAGGAAGTCCTTGATCAGGCTCCAAGTCCTCAGTGAATTACCAGCATCCACTAACGGTAGCTCAATAAATCAGGCAATGGACAGTTAGGCCCTTAGGAGCTGCTGTTCATAAACAGCCGTCACTTCTCTTCTGCTAGGAGCTGAGCCAGGGCCCATGGAAGTGTCACATTTCCCAATGACATGAATGGGGATGGAATTAAGTCGTTATTGAAACATAAGACATGGAAGCAAGTGGTTCACACCAGAAAATACATACATATAGTGATCCTCAAATTCTCATATTTCATATTCATGCTTTATCCGTAGAGTCCAGACTATTTCACTGCCAAACTAGAAGGATTATCTGATACAGAAGTCAAGACATTTACCATGACATTTAATATGTTCATGGCACTGCAGAGTGTGGACTTCAGAATGACATTGGTGTGGCAATAAGATCATGTGGGGAAGGCTCTGATGAGACAGCATGCATGGTAGGATGGGCATTCATGGTTAGGGCTATGAGTTTGTCAAAGTAGTGACAAAAGTAACATTTTGAGTTAATTTCCCCCCTCACCGTGACTTTTACAGCTTTTCCATGACTTCTATGACTTTTGCCTAAAAAACACCAGACAAGCCACCTCGGACTCACCCCATAGAAGAGAAGTGCCGCTGAGAAGAGCAGAGTGGAGACTGCAGATAGCACCAGCTGCTGCAGTGATATCTCCAGTGTTCTCCAAACCCCACCTCTTCAGACCACAGCGTGCTTAGAGGCGAAGGGCAAAGCTTGAGAAGTTCTGCCCAGAAGAGCAGTGTGGATACTGCACTCAGTGCCGGCTGCCGCACTCACGTGTTGCTCCAAACCCCTCCCCTTCTGAGCGTGGTGTGGCTAGAGGCAGAAGGCAGGGTCAGAGCTAGACAAGGCATCATGGAGGAGACGGTGGCATTTCCTCTGCCTTGCCTCACACCTTGCTCTACCCTCCCTCCTTCCTGGGGGAGTTCATTCTATTTTATTTTATTTATTTATTTATTTATTTATTTATTTTTGTCGCATTTATATGCCACCCCCTTATGCCTATGGCATCTTGGGGCAGCTTCCATACAAAAATAAAACAATATTTAAAACCAGAATAAAATGTACAATATTCAACAGTTTAAAACCCTCATTAATCCCCCCCCAAAAAAAGCCTGGGAGAACAGCCATGTCTTACATGCCCATTGAAAAGCCAGGCTTGGGGCCAGGTGGATTTCCTCTGGGAGGGAGTTCCACAGTCGTGGCCCTACCCCCGAGAACACCCTCTCCATTGTGGCCCCCCACTTCATGCAGGGGACTTCCAGGAAGGCACTCCCGGCGGACCGAAGGGGCCATCCTGAGATTCGGAAGGTGAGGCGGTCCCTGAGATATGCAGGGCCAAGACTGTACAGGGCTTTATAGATCAAAGTCAACACCTTGAATCTGGCTCTGTATGTTATAGGCAGCCAGTGCAGTGCACGGAGAACAGGTGTAATGTGCTCTCGTCGACCCGTCCCTGTTAGGAGACGGGCTGCTGCATTCTGCACTAGCTGCAACCTCTGGACCAGGGTCAAGGAAAGCCCCACATAGAGCGTGTTACAGTAGTCCAGCCTCGAGGTGATGAAAGAATGGATCAGAGTGGCCAGGTCGCATCTGGACATGTATGGGCACAGACTCCACACCAGATACAGCTGGCGGAAAGCTGTCCTTGCCACCACCTCCACCTGCCAATCCAGGCGGTGGCCTGAGTCCAATACCACCACCAGACTTCGTACCTGCTGGGCCACAGAGGGGTGCACACCCTCCACAAGGGGGGCCAGCACCTCCCCCGCTTTACCCACCACCATCACCTCCTCTTATCAGGGTTGAGCTTCAGTCTGCTCTGCCACAACCATGTCGCAACAGCCTCCAAACACTGGGACAGCACAGAGATAGCAGGACCTGGGTCAGTTGAAAAGGAGAGGTAAAACTGGGTGTCATCAGCATATTGGTGGCAACGCACACCAAACCCTCTCATGATCTCCCCCAAGGGCTGCATATACACATTAAATAATAATGGAGACAAGATCGAACCTTGCGGAACACCACAGTCCAGGAACCGGGGGCTAGATGTTTCTGCCCCCAGGACAACCCACTGGGTCCTCCTCGAGAGGAATGACTGGAACCATCCTAGGACAGTCCCATCCAGACCCCCCAGGTCACACAATCGTCACAGCAACAGCCCGTGGTCCACTGTATCAAACGTGGCCTAGAGATCTAGCAGGACTAGTAATGTTGAACGTCCTGCATCCATCTCCCGGCGGAGATCGTCCACCAAGGCCACCCAGGCCATCTCTGTACCATAGCCAGAGCGAAACCCTGATTGAAATGGGTCTCTCTCTAAGAGAGATAAGGGAGAGAGCGGGTTCTCTTTCCCCCTGCCTGGGACTTTCATTCACAAAGAGATACGGGAAAGGGGTGGGGGTTCCCTTTCCTCCTTCCTAGGACTTTCAGTCTAAGTGAGATAAGGGAAAGGGGGTGTCCCCTTTCCTCCTGCCCCAGGCTTACAATCTAATAATACGTTTATATTCAGAAACACTGAATAAATGTTAAAATGGCACTTTTTTGACCCATGACTTTTCTGTGACTTTTTATCTTTTCTACCATGACCTAGCCATGACAGAATCTTAGCCCTAATCATCGTAGATGAAAGGAAGGAAGGGACCAGAATATGGATCTGACTCATAGATCCCATCCCTGTTTTTGAGCACACATCCTCATCTCTGCTGTTTGGTGCGAGATACAAGATCGAGAACCAGCAACTCCAGAGCTCTGCGGGTGTTGGCTAGCTCTGCAGTTCCATCACCACATTTAAATCTGTTTTAGATTAAAGGATGCGCAGGACACATATGATAAAAAGGCAACAACGCTTATTTAAAACAGTCTGGAATGGGCGAGTCAGTGAACTTTGTTTTCTAGAACACACACACACACACACACACACACACCCAGGAGAAGTCATGCCACAGGCCTTAAACAGCACACACCATGGAAGTGGGGATGAGGAACCACAGGCTTGGGTCCAAACAAAGCCCTTAGCAAGATTTTTATGTGGCCCGTTTCCAGTTCTTGGATGAGGGCCTGGGTCTCAAACACAGAGCACAGAAAAAGCAGGCTTGGGGGAAGTGAGTAGAGAGGGCATGCACACAAGGAGAAGGACAGATCCATGGTCTGGACCCTACTTCTCTTCAGCATTTCCCTTACACCCCACCCCAAAACAGAGTTCAAAATCAGTTAAAACATTGAATTATCCCTCTCTTTTTCTATCCAGCTGAAGGGAGCCCCCCCAGCCCCTTTCCAACTCCCTCATAGCCCCGAGTCCCCCTGCTCCCAAGCCCCCTCACAGCCCCAGTCCCTGTGAGAACCCATATATAGCACACCAGCAAAATCTCCTAGATGGCCAGCAGTAACCCTTTCCCTCAAATCCCTACACACACACACACGCACACACACACACCATTATGGCTTTGTCTCAGAAGCCAAGTTCAAACCTACCCCTTCCCTCAAACCCACCACCCATCATGAACCTCAGGCCCAGCTGGACACAGCCACCTCCAGGCACTTCAGCAGCCCCTTCTTCCCCCAACCTCAAAACTCAGCAGGGACTGGAGCTGGAGGAGAGAGAGAGCCGCAGACTCACTGCTGTGTTCAGCTGGTCGGGTCAGTCAGTGTTGGATTGTGACGAGACCAGAGTGAGACAAAGAAGCTGCAGCTGGGCAAAGCAGCCCCAGGCCTAGGTGGCCCCCCAACCAGTGCTGTGAGTGGTGGAAGCACAGTTGGAATATGAGCATTTTAATTTCGGTGGACGCAAGAGTGCACATTACATCATGTGCGGGTCCGGCCAATGGCCCGAAGAAACAGCATGCACAGGTACCATGAAACGGGGGGCAGGCCAGAAGGTGAAGTGAAGCGTCCCCTCTCCCCTACCAGTTAGGGCCCCTCCTCCACAGCAGCTAATTGGTTAGTTTGAAGGGAGAGCCCCTCCCTTCAAGCTAGCCAATTAGTGCAGTGCTGTGTAGAGGCGGGGCCCCACTGAACTGGTAGGGGAGGGGTAGGCTTCACTTCACCTCCTGACCCTACCCCCTGCGTAGCTGCGACATGGTGCTGTAGAACCCCTAAGCTGCCGGTTTCTTCATGACAGCAGGACACCGTGCTCAGGGGTGGGGAAATGAGCCTGTATGTCCTATTGGCCGTGGGGAGCAAAGCAGCTGGAGCTGCCAAGCTGCTAGCTCAGGATGGCAGCAGCAAAATAAATCCCACCCCAACCGCAGCATGATGGCTGCAGTCTGCAGAAAATGCAGCAGGAAGCATGGGGCCCCCAGTCTGTCCTGTGGTAAGGCCGGCCCTGGCCCCTCCGGTAACAAGGCCAGCCAACCATTATCACTTTGGTCTTGTTTGGATTCAGCATCAATCAGCTCACCCACATCCAGTCCCCAATGGCATCCAGGCACTGGGTAAGCACCGAGACTTCAGGACCTAGGTCAGATGAAAAAGAGATAGAATTGGGTAGTCAAAAGCATATTGATGGCACTTCATTCCAGAGCTCTATATGACCTTTCCCAGGGGCCTCAGATATACATTGAACAGGAGTGGGGCCAAGATGGAACTCTGTGGGACCCCACAAGTGAGCTCCCAATGGTAAGAGCGGAATCACTCAAAAGCAGTTCCGCAAATCCCTGCTAGGTCACGCAGCCATGTCAACAACACTCCAGGATCAACTGTATCAAAGGCTGCTGAGAGATTTAACAAAATAAACAGGGTGCAATTACCCCTGTTGTTTCCAAGCAGAGATCATCAACACAAGTGCTGTTTCATTGCCATGGCCAGGATGAAATCCTGACTGACATGAGTCCCGGGATCTAACAGCATCGAGATGTGCCTGAAGCTGTGAAGCGACCATCTGTTCAATAACTTTCTGCGATAGTTTTTTTTATATTTAATTTTTTTATTATTAATAACAAACAAATAATATTTTTCCACCCAGTTATTACATTCATTCAAGTGAGTGATTCAAATGAAATAGGAAAGAAAGTTATCAATTTTTACCAACTAAAATTTAAAATGACCCGGAGGAAACATCCTCCCACATGTCCTTTCGTTCTTTGCAGAGCAAACGGCTCCAACCATATTGGATCGCAGTGCAGGTAAGTCCGGTAGATTTTTATATTTCATGTAGGTTAATTGACTTTTTATATTTTTCCAAGTTTATGCCCTCCGTGACAATAGGCCAGCAAGGTGACCAGATAGTATGAAAGTCCAATAACCTTCTGCAATAGTTGGCAGGGGAGTCAAAATGAAGAGATGGTTTAATGAACGGGCTGGACGACTGGATTTTTGAGGCCATCAGTTCCCCTTCCCGAAGCATTGGCAATCCAAGCCAGTAATGGTCCTAGAGTCTCCCAGTTAGCTTTCACCAGTCAGGACAGGCATGGATCCAGTTCACAACTGGTCGCACACACCACCCCAAGCACGCCTTCTGCATCAGTGGGTGAGAATAACCGAAGCTGATGTAAGACAAGCTTGTCCTAGATGCTGATGTAAGGTTACATGGATTACTGGAGCCTCTAGAAGAGGGGGGGTTTGGAGTTAAAACTAAACTGTATTTGGCAAAGTGACAATACTAAATAAGGACTCACCCCCTGCAGGATTACTCCATTATTGTTTTATCTTTGCTGATTTGTAAATTGTGCTACTGAGGAAGACCAGTATCACTGGCCAAAAACATAGCTATGTTAAGCACCAATTTGTTTAGCATTCAGTATTGATATGCATAGCACTGTCATACATAGCACCAATCTGTCTTGTATTGAAATGCTTGGTTTTTTACCAATTCTTAGCATCAATATGTTTTGCATTTAGTATTAATGTGCATAGCATTGCATTGCTTATCACTCATCTTTTTTGCATTGATATGCTTGATTTTTTGCGAACTTTCTATGGTTGAATGGCTGAGTTTGTAGGGTCCAGTCGGCTAATATAGATTTTTACCAATATATTTGACATTTTGGTTTTAAGTGCTTCCTCTTTGTTACTCTTTTGAATTGGGGGGAGGTCCAACCTCGGGTTTACCTGTGTTTTGCTTTGGGTGGGATTTATCATCTCAAATTGATTGTTAATAAGGTTCATCTAAGCCCAAGCCTGTTCATCTTCTGGAAGCAATGTAAGACCATTCTTTTTGGCCAGGTGTCTGGCAGGCAGGGATAGGGTGGGTTGGGGTTGGGTGAGTTATGGAAAGGGCTAGTGAGCTAAGAGAATTTTCTAGATATTTGTATATGTTGTAAGTTGGCATGAATCTTAATCAAAAGGACAGGGAATGAATGAATGAATGAATGAATGGAGTGTTTTGGATACATTGTGGTCTGAATACAGAGGGGGGAAATTACAGGCAGCATTTAAACTTTTTTTTCCAAAGGTTTTACTTGCTCATTTTTTTATTTGCTGATTTAATCAGCAGCAGTATGAAAATTTCAACGTACCTGCTTTGTGTGGTTTTATAGTGCTACATAATGGACATGCCATATAAATGCTTAACAACAAGGATTATGGCCTCTAAATGCCTGTAATATGCTGGTACCAAGATATCTGCTTGAATTGTACTTAAGACACTTGCCCTCTATTTAGAGTTCTGCTGACTTTGAAGTCTGACCACACACCCCTCACTGTTGCTCCCACAGTTTTCTATTCTGTCTGCTGCAGAGTTGCCAATAAGCCCTGCCCTTTCAGGCAAGCAGCTCTTGGGTTAAACCTTCAGGTGTCACTTCGGAACACAGTATATAAAGAGATGGAGAAGTGAGGAAATGGCCTGTGTTCATAGGGGAAATAGGTGTAAGGGAAGGAAAACAAGAATGAGGTGAGCAATTAGAAATAAAGCACCATCTGTGTGACTCAGTAGCAACACTTTAAGTGTACTATAGCGTTTCCTAAAGTATTTAGTGTTTTTCCCCTCCTCTCTTCCAACTCCAGCTGAGGTGAGGCTGGGAATGGAGGAACAGTTTGGGTTCTTTGATGCATCCTAAGACTGAGGTTCTGTCAGGGGCTACTGAGAAGCGAGGTCCAGAGAACAGTGCAGGAACAGGTCCACAGGTTTCGGTGCATGATTAGATTCATGACTAAAGGACATCAAAGCAGGCTGGGGGTCTGACACAAAGATGAGGGGAGTGAAGAAGCAGGGTGGGATGCTAGAGCAAACAAGGGGAAGCAGACAATAAAAGGTTAGGACCAGTTTAAAAAAAAGACAGGGTCCAAAGACAGACAAACAGCATCTACTGCAAATCAGATCCATAAAAAACAGACCCGAATCAAAACCAGGCAGAACTTGTCCTAGCCCAAACCATCAGGAATCAGGAGGGGAGCAAACAGATGCAGCACCCAACAAAAGGGAAAAAGAGGCAGGAAAGAAGGGGAAACAAGCAGAGGAAAATGATTATGTGCCTAGCTTCCTATGGCTATGGATCTGCCTTTTGTATGGCAGGCAGCAAGACACTCAGGAAGCTGGGAGGGGTGGAGCAATAGTGAGAAAGAGTATGGCCTAAACATCACAAAGCAGGCCAAAAAACACAACCAGAGCTCAAGTCCAGGAATAGCAGTGGCACTAAGCAAACTGGCCACACTGACCCAGAGTCACAAAGATGCTGGTTTGGGGAAAGGTTCTTTACAGAGTTGCACTGAAGATTTCTCCACAGCTGAGCATTTATAGGGCCTTTCTTCTGCATAGTGGATTCCCTGGTGCATATTGAAGGCTGAACACATGAGACAAGAACAGCTATGATCCTAAATCATGCTAGGATGATCACGAAAATTTCTCACTCATGTACATAGCCTTTTTCATGATGGGTACGGGCCGCCAAGAGCTCATAACACCAGTGTTCCGTTCTCTGCACTTGTTGCCAGTTGCCTACTGGGCCCAATTCAAGGTGTTGGTGTTGACCTTTAAAGCCCTACACTGCCTGGGACACACCTACCTGCAGGACCGCCTCACTCCCCGAGTTCTGGAACGGCCATTGTAGTCGGCCAGGGGTGCCCTTTTGGAGGTCCCCCATGTTCAGCAGGGGGCCACATTGGAGAGGGCGTTCTCAGTCTCCGCACCTCGGTTGTAAAACTCCCTCCTGGCAGAGGTTCATTTGGTCCATGGCCT
Organism: Sphenodon punctatus; assembly: GCA_003113815.1. NCBI lineage: Eukaryota > Metazoa > Chordata > Lepidosauria > Sphenodontia > Sphenodontidae > Sphenodon > Sphenodon punctatus. The sequence continues at coordinate 423,913 of QEPC01005414.1, read as the reverse complement.
TCCCTCCTTCAGGCATCAGTGTAAGACTTGACTGGTCCTCCAGGCGTTTGGTGAGAGAGACGGGCAGGCGGAGGGATGGGATAGGGTTGGGGGGGGAATTGATGGTTTTATTTTTTTGTTTTAAATTATATGTATTTTTTATGCTTTTATATTGTATGCTGCCCTGAGCTGCCCTTTATATGGCAGGCAGCAAGACAGCCAGGCAGCTGGAAGGGGTGGAGCAATAGTGAGAAAGGGTGTAGCCTAAACATCACAGAGCAGGCCAAAAAACACAACCAAAGCTTAAACCCAGGGATAGCAGTGACACTAGAAAACTGACCACACTGACCCAGAATCCCAAAGTTGTTGGTTCAGATTCCTTAAAGATATGCACTGAAGATTTCTCCACAGCTGAGCATTTATATAGCCTTTCTTCTGCATGGTGGATTCTCTGGTGCATATTGAGGGCTGAGCACACTCTGAGCATTTCTCAGGATTCTTGCACATGAGACAAGAACAGCCACGATCACAAATCATGCTAGGATGATCAAGAAAAGTTCTCACTCATGTACATAGGCTTTTTCATATGATTAGCCCATTTCCACTGTGATTTCAAAGACAGGACATAGCAAAATCCAGCTGTCTCTCTATGAAATCACAACTGAAATGGGCTAATCACATGGAAAAAACATGTACACAAGTGGAACTTCACACAATTACCTTGACATGATTTATGATGACAGTTGTTCTTGTCTTGTGTGCAAGCACCCTGAGAAATGCTCAGAGTGAGCTTAGACCGCAATATGCATCAGAGAATCCACACACCTGGCATGTACAGGGTTTCTCTCCTGTGTGGACTCTTATTTTTAAAATAGCAAATTTTAAAAGAAATCACATATACATATATGATTATTTACCTAAAAGAGACTTGAGCTGTTGACCTGCCAATTTTTTTTTCTATCACCTGCTGGTTTCCTTGGAGAGCTTTGCATTTTGTGTGCCATCAACACTGTGTAGCTTTTAGATCTGTATTCACGGTTGGGTTTTTTATTCTTTTTGTATTCCATAATAAAGTTTGATATTTTAATGGTGACCCCTGCCCATGGTGGAAGAAAGGGGAAAGAAAAACAGAGGCACAGACACCTAAAGTAACTTGCCCAAAGGACACAATGTGGGTTAGTGGCAGGTCCTGGAACAGAACCCATGAACAGAACTCAGGGTCCATTAGACCAGGCAGTGTCAGTACAAAAAAGAAATATAAACATGGTGATCAATCTGCCATCATTTCAGAGCCAGAGGGGGGCACTTGGTAACTCCTGCAATCTGGGTATACAAGATGAAATGTCTGTCCCAATTATTCTTTGGAGCCCAGTTTTGAGCAGTTAGGAAAATTAAAAATCTGGAGCATTTGCTGACCAAATTTCTTAGATCCATTTTGGCAATACCCAATAGTGCTCAAAGCTGTGCTGTGAGGTTAGAATGTGGGATGCTAACCTTAGAGTCTCAGATTTGGATATTGGCTATTGGATATTGGCTAAGACTGAATTTTGGCCTGGCTGCTTCCCTTTCTATATTGGTACTGACTGATCTTTTTAGTAATCAGTGGGTTAGAATGGTGGTTAGAAAATTGTATACGATGGGCCTTTCCCCCACCATGCTGACCACTTTAGGATATGCTGGAGCCAGAAGACTGGTTAAACAGCTGATTGTAGATATAACTTACCAGGAGGATATTGTTGCAGCAAGAGGGAAAAATACACTGGGCTGCTTTCTGGGCTTACTTAACAGCCCTTTGGGTGCTATGCCCTATCTAGAATATGATCTGGGATTGTCGGCCAGAAGGTGCGTAACCATGGCTAAGATAAATATTTTCCCTTCTGCACTAACTGAGGGGCATCTACATGGTATCCCTCTTGCTCATCGACTCTGCAGTTGTCCACTAGCCCGTGTCAACACTATAGACCATATTCTGTTACGATGTGAGTGTTACTCTGAAGCCCGTGAGAAGCTGTTAGCCCCATTACTAAAAGACTGCACAGCTAGGTCTAGTACTAGCTTGGTGACATTTTTACTATCTGGTAATGATGAAGGGAACATCAAAAGGGTGACAAAATTTCTGCTCAGTGTTGTAAATTCCAAACTTCAAAGGGATTAGACAAGACCATTATCATTGCGTTTGAGTGTCCGGCATAGTGGGGCTGCTAAAATGTAATTGCTCATCATTTATATTCCCTTTGGATCTATATGATCGGCGATAACGACTTGTGTTATCAAACAAATTTATTATTTATTGTTAGCCACAGGGGTTAAGTCCTGCCACCACAAACCCTGGGAAGGGCAAGGCAAATTTTAAGTGTTTAATTAGAATTTATAATTGGTGTTAACTTTGCTTATAGGTTATAGTCTATTTTAAATGTGGTTATGTGGCAGGTTGTTTACTCCCAATTTTGTATTGAATTTGTTACGGCCAATGGCCGTAATTTTTTATTATTATTATTATTATTATTATTATAACAATAATAATGTTGTTGTTTTTTTGTTTGTTTGTTTTGTTATAAACATGTTTTTATTTAAATCTGCCTTCGAATTTGAAAAAGATCGGTTGAGAGTCTCTTTCCACTTTTTGCTCCGGACACACTATTTCCACTTTTCGTATAACAATAAGACCACACCAGCAATAACTGAAATATGATAGTCTGTACTTCTGGATTCAGTTGAAATCATTGATCATTTTAATTTAAGAGAACTTAAAAATCCCAGATGAATTATTTTTCCCTGGGTTTGAACAAGCAACATAATTCTACATGTCATCTTTTCATTTCCCTCCCAAAGTCACTTTTCTGCTCCATAACTTTCTCATGGCACTTTTCACTTCTTCATTTCTCAGTGTGTAAATTAAAGGGTTCAGCATTGGGGTTATAATAGTGTAGAACAAAGCTACCATCTTGTCCTCAGAGAATGTGGTGGAAGGTCGCATGTAGATGAAGATACATGGCCCAAAAAATAGAATCACTACAGTGATGTGGGAGGCACAAGTGGAGAGAGCTTTGAGACGCCCTTCAGAAGAGCGATTCCTCAGAGTGACTAGGATAACAATGTATGAAACAATCAACACAACAAAGCAGCTCAGGGAAATCATACCACTGTTGGCAACGACTATCAGGCCAACAATGTAGGTGTCAGTGCAGGCCAGTTTCAGTAAAGGGTGGACATCACAAAAATAGTGGTCAATCTCATTGGGCCCACAGAAGGGTAGATGTGTGGTCAGAAGAGTCTGTACCAATGAATGCACAAACCCACCCACCCACGAAGCTGCCACCATCCAGCTGCACACACCCCTGTTCATAATCGTAGTGTAGTGAAGGGGTTTGCAGATTGCAATGTAACGGTCATATGCCATCACTGTGAGGAGGAAGATCTCAGTGCAGCCAAGAAAATGTACCCCGAAGAGCTGTGCAATGCAGCCAATGAAGGAGATGGCTTTCCTCTCAACCAGGAAGTCTGCAATCAACTTGGGAGCTGTGACCGATGAGTAGCAGATGTCTACAAAGGACAGGTAGCTGAGGAAGAAATACATTGGGGAGTTCAGACGTTGGTTTCTCTTTATTGTAACAATGATGAGTAGATTTCCCAGCAAAATTGCTGTGTAGAAGAGCAAAAACAGAAGGAAACAGGCTTGCTGTAACTCCTGGTTCTGGGAGAGTCCCAAGAGGACAAATTCAGTCACATTGTTTGTTTGCTCCATATGGTTTGGGTTTGTGATAAGTGGACTGTACAGAACTAGATCACCTGCCAGCACACAAAATGAAGAATATCGTCAATTGAAAACTGATATTCACCAATAACAATATCAACCTGAAAACATAAAAACCCACCTTAGTCAAGAGTCTTGATCAGTATTCAATTCTAGAAAATTATTGACTGATGTTCAAATTGATATTATAAACTCCTGAAATATCAAATAGGAACCATGTGTGATCACAGAGTCAGAGTGGATGGATTATATTCAGACTCACAAAGGATGGATTATATTCTTCACACACAACAAGGAGGATGGTTTCCCTGTGACATTGAGTTTAAGTACTACACTCTCCTTGGCCTTGACTATGGAATCACAAACAATGCCTTCCTAGCAAGTGAATGTTGCAATCTAACTTGGGAATGTGACTTTGATACATGGCTTATTTCTTTACAACATTCCTACCTTCATTCTTGTGGATTTCAGCTTTACCTCTATCTCTAGACTCAATGCTCTATGCACTGTGATAGTCACTCCATGAACCTAAGCTTTTCCAAAACCTGCTCCATATCTGATTTCTCCTATAACGTCCTCTCTGGGTGATTTCAGATGTTACGTGGTCCCGATTCACCACAGTGGATTCCCAGCGGGGGTGAACCGAACAACCACCCCCCGTGGTCAACAGAAGCCCTGAACAGACATGACGGGACCGGGACCACGGCAGGGAATCGGGCCGCCAGATCACAGCCCAGGGCAGCGCAACAGACGTTACGCCGATCCCGGGCCAGGCCGTGGTCAATGCACCCGGAAGGCACCGAGGCGGCTCAGCCCGAAGGCTGCTGTGTGCCCTTTAAATCTCCCTCCCCGGCCTGTGTTGTTGCTGGTTGCCTGGAAGTGATTCTGCGTGCTTTGTCCCCGGCTGGGAATCATTTCCTTTGATTCCGGCCGGTGGTTGCCGGCCAGATGTTACTTTTTGTTGGTTCCCGTCGGGAATCTCTTTGACCACGCTTTTGGAGATGGTCCGGGGGAGCTCCAGAAACATGGGTGATTTTGACCCCATGTGGGTATTGACTGTGGTGAACATCTGGCGCTCGCGAAACAGACGTTCAGGGCGCTTTGGCCCCACCGCAGGATTGACCGTGGTCCACTGTGGTTGAGCGTGATCTCATAACGTCTGAAAATACCTTCTGTCACCTAGCTTCACTTTACTTTGTTCCACATCTCACATTATTTCCCACCTCCTTGCCCAACCTCTCACTCCTTCCATGACCTTCGGTCCATCAACAATCAAGACTTATTAATTTCTCTATATCCTCCCATCTTTCATCTGCCTTCTTTTCCACCCACCCTTACTCAGATGTCTCTGCCTTCAGTGAATCCCTCTCTTCCATCCTCAGCTCCCTAGCTCCCCTCTTTCAACACCCTATCTGTCCTGTCAACCCCCAACCCTGGTTTACCCCCTCACCCCATCCACCACCTTCACTCCTGCTTTCATGCTACTGAGCACCTCTGGCAGAAATCTCTGGCAGAAATCGGACTTCTTCCACTACAAGTTCATCCTCTCTGAATACATCTCTGCCATTTCCCTCTCTAAACAACATTACTTCTCCTCCCTAGTTGAATCTCACTCCTGAAATCCCCGCCATCTTTTCTCAATCAATAAAATCTGCCTTGACCTGGTTTCTCACCACTCTCCCTCCCATATTTCATTCCACTCTTCTTGTCCTCCTGCTCCACGCCTACCCTGATTTTTTCCATCTTGCTGTAATAAAACCACCTACCACCTCTATTTGTCCCACCCTTCCACCTTGACCATATCTCCTCTTGCTCTTAACTGCCATTGTTCCCACTCTCTCACCCTTTCTGCTGCACATCAGCATTTGTTTTTGTTCTATAACACCCACAAGCCCAAACCTTACAGAGATGGAAATGGCCCAAAAATGGGAAAGTGTGTTCCTTACCACCTTCCGATTGCCTACAAAACTATTGATAACACACTCAAAATTTTCCTGTAGCTGTCATTTGCACCTACAAGAGATGTTTAAAAGCAATGCATACTCCAGCTTCATCCATCTCACACCCTAAAGCAAAAGAAAGATATTAAGGCCAAAATTTTCAGAAGTGTCCAATTCTCCTTGGAGGCAAAGCAGTTCAGATGATACCTTTTATTGGTCCAACATCTGTTGTTGTGGGGGTGCAAGCTTTCATACCACACAAAACTCTTCTTAGACATGCAGGATATCAGAACTATAGTATAGACTGAGAGGAAGGACGACTGTCTGTGACCTGAAAGCTTATATACTCTCACAGCAGAATTTAGTCCAATGGAAGATATCGTCTGAACTACTTTATCTCCAACTTTAATATTTGGGGCCAGCATGGCAACAATGCACTTTCTACATATACTACAATCCACCTTTGCCACTGTCTAGTTCTTCCACCGTAACACCTTCTCTTCCCTTTCTCACATCCCCTTTCTCCTATCACATTTTTTCATTATTAAGCATTAAGTTATTATCATAATTTGACAACAAATAATTTTTTCACACTTCCTTAACTGTGTCGTTTATATGTATACAAATTGTAATTGTAATAATTTTTTTATGTTTTTTGACGTTTAAACTATCATAAAAATCATTTTGGGAAACATTTTTGAAGAGGAATATATATATAATTGAGTGTGTACGCATGCTATATATACATACTTATAAACACACACACTCTGGGGCTTGGGACAGAATGGGGTGGGGGAGGGAATCGGGTAGGTAGTTTTAGTGACTATTTGTTTTACTTAGGTTAGGAATAGGATTAGGAATTAGGATTAGGAATAGTTTTAACGTTAGGAGGATATAGTTATAGGATAATAAATAGGATTTATTAGGCTATAATTTATAGGATAATATAGTTTATAGGATATTAGGATTTAGGATTTTAGGAAATTGGTATTTAGGAAATAGATAAGGATTTTGGTTAGGGTTTTTACTTTACGTGTAGATTTATTTTTTTTACAAGACAAACCCAAATTGCAACTGCAAATGTAACTTGGCAAATGCCAAACCCACAGCATTGACCTCTATAGTGCCAAGCAGTGTAAGGAGCACCCACTTTAGATGATAGATGATAGGCATGCTCCATTGTAATTGTAATAATTACAAATAATTAGCAAGCTCTGTGGTGGGTGGGTGGGNATCTCTAGACTCAATGCTCTATGCACTGTGATAGTCACTCCATGAACCTAAGCTTTTCCAAAACCTGCTCCACATCTGATTTCTCCTATAACGTCCTCTCTGGGTGATTTCAGATGTTACGTGGTCCCGATTCACCACAGTGGATTCCCAGCGGGGGTGAACCGAACAACCACCCCCCGTGGTCAACAGAAGCCCTGAACAGACATGACGGGACCGGGACCACGGCAGGGAATCGGGCCGCCAGATCACAGCCCAGGGCAGCGCAACAGACGTTACGCCGATCCCGGGCCAGGCCGTGGTCAATGCACCCGGAAGGCACCGAGGCGGCTCAGCCCGAAGGCTGCTGTGTGCCCTTTAAATCTCCCTCCCCGGCCTGTGTTGTTGCTGGTTGCCTGGAAGTGATTCTGCGTGCTTTGTCCCCGGCTGGGAATCATTTCCTTTGATTCCGGCCGGTGGTTGCCGGCCAGATGTTACTTTTTGTTGGTTCCCGTCGGGAATCTCTTTGACCACGCTTTTGGAGATGGTCCGGGGGAGCTCCAGAAACATGGGTGATTTTGACCCCATGTGGGTATTGACTGTGGTGAACATCTGGCGCTCGCGAAACAGACGTTCAGGGCGCTTTGGCCCCACCGCAGGATTGACCGTGGTCCACTGTGGTTGAGCGTGATCTCATAACGTCTGAAAATACCTTCTGTCACCTAGCTTCACTTTACTTTGTTCCACATCTCACATTATTTCCCACCTCCTTGCCCAACCTCTCACTCCTTCCATGACCTTCGGTCCATCAACCATCAAGACTTATTAATTTCTCTATATCCTCCCATCTTTCATCTGCCTTCTTTTCCACCCACCCTTACTCAGATGTCTCTGCCTTCAGTGAATCCCTCTCTTCCATCCTCAGCTCCCTAGCTCCCCTCTTTCAACACCCTATCTGTCCTGTCAACCCCCAACCCTGGTTTACCCCCTCACCCCATCCACCACCTTCACTCCTGCTTTCATGCTACTGAGCACCTCTGGCAGAAATCTCTGGCAGAAATCGGACTTCTTCCACTACAAGTTCATCCTCTCTGAATACATCTCTGCCATTTCCCTCTCTAAACAACATTACTTCTCCTCCCTAGTTGAATCTCACTCCTGAAATCCCCGCCATCTTTTCTCAATCAATAAAATCTGCCTTGACCTGGTTTCTCACCACTCTCCCTCCCATATTTCATTCCACTCTTCTTGTCCTCCTGCTCCACGCCTACCCTGATTTTTTCCATCTTGCTGTAATAAAACCACCTACCACCTCTATTTGTCCCACCCTTCCACCTTGACCATATCTCCTCTTGCTCTTAACTGCCATTGTTCCCACTCTCTCACCCTTTCTGCTGCACATCAGCATTTGTTTTTGTTCTATAACACCCACAAGCCCAAACCTTACAGAGATGGAAATGGCCCAAAAATGGGAAAGTGTGTTCCTTACCACCTTCCGATTGCCTACAAAACTATTGATAACACACTCAAAATTTTCCTGTAGCTGTCATTTGCACCTACAAGAGATGTTTAAAAGCAATGCATACTCCAGCTTCATCCATCTCACACCCTAAAGCAAAAGAAAGATATTAAGGCCAAAATTTTCAGAAGTGTCCAATTCTCCTTGGAGGCAAAGCAGTTCAGATGATACCTTTTATTGGTCCAACATCTGTTGTTGTGGGGGTGCAAGCTTTCATACCACACAAAACTCTTCTTAGACATGCAGGATATCAGAACTATAGTATAGACTGAGAGGAAGGACGACTGTCTGTGACCTGAAAGCTTATATACTCTCACAGCAGAATTTAGTCCAATGGAAGATATCGTCTGAACTACTTTATCTCCAACTTTAATATTTGGGGCCAGCATGGCAACAATGCACTTTCTACATATACTACAATCCACCTTTGCCACTGTCTAGTTCTTCCACCGTAACACCTTCTCTTCCCTTTCTCACATCCCCTTTCTCCTATCACATTTTTTCATTATTAAGCATTAAGTTATTATCATAATTTGACAACAAATAATTTTTTCACACTTCCTTAACTGTGTCGTTTATATGTATACAAATTGTAATTGTAATAATTTTTTTATGTTTTTTGACGTTTAAACTATCATAAAAATCATTTTGGGAAACATTTTTGAAGAGGAATATATATATAATTGAGTGTGTACGCATGCTATATATACATACTTATAAACACACACACTCTGGGGCTTGGGACAGAATGGGGTGGGGGAGGGAATCGGGTAGGTAGTTTTAGTGACTATTTGTTTTACTTAGGTTAGGAATAGGATTAGGAATTAGGATTAGGAATAGTTTTAACGTTAGGAGGATATAGTTATAGGATAATAAATAGGATTTATTAGGCTATAATTTATAGGATAATATAGTTTATAGGATATTAGGATTTAGGATTTTAGGAAATTGGTATTTAGGAAATAGATAAGGATTTTGGTTAGGGTTTTTACTTTACGTGTAGATTTATTTTTTTTACAAGACAAACCCAAATTGCAACTGCAAATGTCACTTGGCAAATGCCAAACCCACAGCATTGACCTCTATAGTGCCAAGCAGTGTAAGGAGCACCCACTTTAGATGATAGATGATAGGCATGCTCCATTGTAATTGTAATAATTACAAATAATTAGCAAGCTCTGTGGTGGGTGGGTGGGTGGGATGCTCCGGGGGTGCCTCACCAAAACATAGCATATCACTCAATCAAGTTTCAAGTTTGGGCCCATGACCCCATGCGTGCCACCAGCCAATAGGCATAGCCATAAGAAACTCGACATCCACCCCCCCCTAAATAAACATACGCCTCCCTTGCTCTATGCCCCCATATGCAAGGCAAGCCCCCTCCCTACGCACCATAAATTAAACAGAAAGTACCCCCCCGTTCCCCAGGTGGGCACATCTTGGCAAAGTTGTACCCACATCAAAAATACAGTTCCAAAAAAACCCCACAACAGAAGTGAGACAATCACATTCACAAGACAAACCCAAAGTGCTACTGCAAAAGCCACATGACAAAACCTGCCAAACCCCACTGCCTGGCCCTCTATGGTGCCAAGCAGTGTAAGCAGCACCCTTTGTTTAAAAAAAAAATAATGTTTAAGCATGGTGGCTAGTAACCCCCAGCTTTGTCCCTATGGACAGCCCCGGCCAGGCCAGGCCAGGCCAGACCAGGCACACACACACACACACACACACACAGACACACAGAGAGAACTGAATTACTTACAGATACAGCAGTGTAGCACACAGACAAATTCATCAAAGAGAATGGGAAATGCCCAAACAGCCACTTTTGTTTTGGCCCTGCCAGCCATTCAAAAACTTTCCTGTGCTTGTCCATCCCCCCACCCCCCATCCCCCACCCCCCGCCTACCAAATTTAGCACTAACTTTAGTTTTCTAGCTCAGAGAAGCTAGGGTCAGGTCTGGGTCACTCCAGTCATGTGCGTATCCAATCACTCAATCGAGGGTTCCAATATTTCTAAGTACCAACCTTGATCCTCGGAACCTTGGAATTCAGAACCAAGCACCATGATCCTCGGTGAATTCAGAAAAAAATTGAGTACCGAATTTCAGCTCTAAATGTAATCCCAAACTGTCATAGAGTATATGCTCACACAGGGCAAGTTAAGCTTCTACAGCCAACCTTGCCTCTGCATTTCCTAACTTTAGAGATTTTACTTTGCAACATTGCTAACATTATTTTTTACCATTTGCTTTTGGAAAGCAATAGCTATATAACCGTAGCTTTCTAACTAGAGAGATCTACATTATAAAGTCACAAACAATGAAATACAAACTAACCTAAATAATATTCATCTAAAACCCTCGCTGAACAACCATTTTCTGAACCAATCACACTGCTATATTCTGACTGCTTTGTACCACCCAACTGAAGCTCAGTTCTGAATCTACCCCCATATATATGACTTGACTTGGCTGGATTCAGCATCCTTTAATTAAGAAGAGATGTTTGAGTCCTTCTGAGCTGACACAATATCAATTTAGTTTATGTTTTAATCCACAAAGTTATAATAAAATCTGTTCCTGAGTCCCATACTCTTCTTTGGGGCAAGAGGTTGGAATATATCACTTGTGAGGTGACGTCCTTTCCACATCTACAGTTCTATTATTCTGTCTGCATAGCAAGACATACATGTTGTGGTTAAGGCATGGTGGTTCCTGTTACCTACAGTACACATGGCAATGACGTAGCCAGCTCCACATCCAACAAGAGACATACATATGACAATTTCCATATTAATATTTCAATTTTAATATTAGCATGAAATTTATCAGCGAGAAGAAACAGACAGCAGGATTTCAGAGTTGTTTCCTATGTTCTACTAGAAGTGATTTCAGATAGTTGAACTGGTCAAGACTGAAACCTTAATTAAAATTTTCTTTTCTTTCCTTCATTTATTTTAAATTCCATTCTTTTATTTTAAATTTGTTAAAGAAAAAAAACTATAAACTAATCAGTCATCTGCAAACTTACTCGGATTGTATCTGCAGATCTCTGTGCCTCTCTTACCAATCTTTCTTGGATGAAGTATTTATCCACACCCATTACTGTACTTCAGCTTCTAATGATGGAGCTGCCCCTAAAAGCATTGTCCTTAGATGTCCCTTGATCTCTACCAAGATTAGCAAGAATGACACTACCACAAGGAACTGGAGAGATGGTTGTTTTGTTTGAGGACTCACAAATCCTTACCAATCTATGGATCTCCCAGCTCAGAAAGACTCTGAGGTCATTTCTGCCTATTTGACCAGAAATGGATTGAGTCCCTGTCTCTATCCATTGCACTTTAAAACCTACATTTCTTCTGGATCTGGGGGAAATATGGTGTCATCCGTTGCTGCCAGGTTAGAGCGGAAATATTTAAATGAAATTCTTTCCTGGTAGCATGTCACTGATCTTGGTAAGTAGCTCCCAGAGGCATTTGAACGCTTCTCATTGGAAAGTGGGTACCAAAGAAAAAGCTAATAATTTTATTGTTCAGGGAAACTTTTAATAGTCTGTTGGAAGTTAGACAATTAGCTGTTTTCATCCTCTCTCTTTGTTAGATATAAAGTCCTGAAACTTCTATTTTTGTTGTACAATAGCAAAGTGCGCTGGTTCATTTTATTTCTTACTACCAAGAAATTAGGGGCAGTTCTCCCATTCAGGGCTCCTGGGCAGTGCCCCACAAAGTGCCCTGTAGTGCTGCTGCCACCACCACATCCCTCTAGTTCACTGACCTGGCCACCACCATTGCTCTTCATGCATGCACAGCCACTAACTCCACAGATCATTGCTTTGAGCTTTCGAACATGCACAAACAGTGTTGATCACAGGGTGTTGTTGACATGACTGTGGGACATGGCAGGGTTGTGCGGGACTACTCTTGAGTAGCTCCCTTCTTTCCTGTTGGGGAGGTCCCAGTAGGTGGTGATGGGTGATTGCTCATCATCCCCCCCAGGTNCTCTGTGACTCTCTTATCATTCTTTCTTGGATGAGGTATTTATCCACAACCGCCACTGTACTTCAGCTTCTAATGATGGAGCTGCCCCTAAAAGCCTTGTCCTTAGATGTCCCTTGATCTCTACCAAGATTAGCAAGGATGACACTACCACAAGGAACTGGAGAGACGGTTAATTTGTTTGAGGACTCACAAGTCCTGGTCAATCTCTACGGACCTCCCAGCTTAGAAAGATTCTGAGGTCATTTCTGCCTATTTGAGTACAAATTGATTGAGACCCTGTCTCTATCCATTGCACATTAAAACCTACATTTCTTCTGGATCTGGGGGAAATATGGTGTCTCTCCTGGCGGCCAGGTTAGAGCAGAAATATTTAAATAAAATTCTGTCCTGGTAGCATGTCACTGATCTTGGTAAGTAGCTCCCAGAGGCATTTGAACGCTTCTCATTGGAAAGTGGGTACCAAAGAAAAAGCTAATAATTTTATTGTTCAGGGAAACTTTTAATAGTCTGTTGGAAGTTAGACAATTAGCTGTTTTCATCCTCTCTCTTTGTTAGATATAAAGTCCTGAAACTTCTATTTTTGTTGTACAATAGCAAAGTGCGCTGGTTCATTTTATTTCTTACTACCAAGAAATTAGGGGCAGTTCTCCCATTCAGGGCTCCTGGGCAGTGCCCCACAAAGTGCCCTGTAGTGCTGCTGCCACCACCACATCCCTCTAGTTCACTGACCTGGCCACCACCATTGCTCTTCATGCATGCACAGCCACTAACTCCACAGATCATTGCTTTGAGCTTTCGAACATGCACAAACAGTGTTGATCACAGGGTGTTGTTGACATGACTGTGGGACATGGCAGGGTTGTGCGGGACTACTCTTGAGTAGCTCCCTTCTTTCCTGTTGGGGAGGTCCCAGTAGGTGGTGATGGGTGATTGCTCATCATCCCCCCCAGGTCTGTCCCTGTGGTTCCTGCAGGGTTCTATTCTGTCTCCCCTATTGTTCAATGTGTATGAGGCCCCTGTGCAAGGTCATTTGGAGGTTTGGGGTGAGGTGTCACCAATATGCTGATGACTCTGACTCAGCTCTACCTCTCTTTTTCACATGATCCAGGTCCCACAATCTTGGTGCTTACCAAACGCCTGACAGCTGTCCAGGACTGGATGAGGGTGACCTGATTGAAGTTGAATCCTGACAATACTGAAGAGATGATGGATGACTGGTCTTGTGGCTTGGAGGGACTGAGACACCTGTTATTGAGGGAGTCTGTCCCCTTCTGGTCAGTCAGGTTTGCAGCCTTGGAGTGCTTTTGAATTCTTCACGGCACCTGGAAAATCAGATGATGGCGGTGGCCAGGACAGCTTTTTGACAACTCCAACTGGTGAGGAGGCTGCGTCATTTTCTTTCTGACTCAGATCTAGCCACTGTCATCCATGCTTTCATCACCTCAGGGCTAGATTACTGCAAGTTGCTCTATGTGGGGCTGTAACTGGTGAAGAATGCAGTAGCTTGGCTCCTTTCAGGGATGAGTCACCGGCAGCACATTACACCAGTGCTCCAAAGTCTGCTCTGGCTACCTATATCTTTCTGGGTACAAGTCAAGGTACTGGTTTTGACCTTTAAGTCCTAGATGGTCTGGGTCATATATATCTGAAAGATCACCTATCCTACCATGTCCCACTACAGCCCCTACGGTCGACTGGGAATGCCCTCTTCCAGGTTCTATCTGCTACCCTTGTTCGTAGGGTATGCATGAGGGCGTTTTCAGTTGCTGCCCCAGTTTTGTGGCATTCCATTCCCCGGGAGGTTCACTTGAGTGTCATCTCAGTGTATTCCGAAGGAGACTTAGAACCTTTTTATTTTAAAAAGCATTTGGTGAGAGGGGATAGGGGTTGGTTGAGTTTTTGGGTAGGGTTGAGGGGCAGGGGGGAGTTTTGAGGTGAGTGTGGGAGTTTTTAATTGCATGAATTTTACTGTTATTGTTGCTGATAAAAATTGGTTGGGGACAAATTCTGGTTTCGTTTTTAATTCTGAGTATGGAAAACCCTTTCTAGCCTTGAGTCCAAGTTGTGATAGTTCACATTACTATACGCTTTAACTGTTTTAATTGGTTTTTAAATTGGTATTTGGTTTTTATTTTACTGTATTTTAATGTTTTCATGAAGTGTTCTGAGTGTGTTTGGGAGGGAGGACGGGGTCTATATAAACAAAATTATTACTAATATTCAGTGTGGTTTTATCATTTTTATAACAATGGATAATATCAGATGTGACGGCAGGCCGGTAGCATCCCAACTTGGTCTGCCACAGTAGACATGGTCCAGGCCAGTCTGGGTGCTGAACAAACTTTATTTATTATTATCATTATCGTAGCACGCAGCAGTGTACCTGGCACAGGACAATTAATAGTTATAGACAGGTTCCTACCCCAGGGGGCTTACAATCAAAGAGAGACAGGGGAAGGGGGAGACAAGGGAGAGGTCAACATCAGGAGAGACAAGGATACATTCACAAGGTTGAGAAGTTGCAGGTGCAGGTGCTTAACTTCGGCCGTTTCTAAATGGGCATGGGGGGGGAATAGGTGGAGGTGCGGGTCCGTGGGGAATGGGTGGAGTAACCACGCACAGCCCAGCCCCTGAGGCTGAGTGGGGAGGGATTCAAACAGACACTGGCCAGGCACGTCACATGAGGGTCACATGAAGTTTGCTGCCCTCATGAACCTGGTTCCCATCCATCTATCCCTACACGCAGCAAACACGATCACTGATCAAACGGGTAGCCACTACACCGATTGGAGGGAAACCACACCTCACAACATGATGTGGCAACATGGCCGACTGAGAGCAGCCTCTAGGGAGGCCCTGGGGCTGATGGGCCCTGAACAGGCAAAGTCGCTATTACTAAGAAGAATTTCAGACCAGGAATTGCAGAGGGATAGGGCGCACCTCGCCGCACTGGAAGTAGCCCCAGCGTACTACCCCCCAAGTGGGGCAGAGGGGGAGTGGAGTTAATTATTTCAGTGGCTTGATTATAGCCAGCGCAGAGCCTTTGCCAGTTTGAGGTGCAATGTATACCCATCAGAAATGCGGGATGGAAGATGGGGAGCGACCCCCAAAGAAGAGAGACACTGTTCGCTTTGTAACCGCCCAGAAATGGATTCCCTTAGCCATGTACTGCTTTATTGTCCAGCCCTCGCAGGGGCTAGAGCCTGGTTCTGGGGACTTTCATCTCAAAGGGGGGGTGGGGTCCTTCATGAGCCGGAGGCCCTGATGGCAAGACTTTTGGGTAGTACTGACTCAGAAAGAGCAAGGGCTGTGGCCAAATTTTGTCAAGTCTTTATTAGGACAAGGGCTGCTCAAAAGAACTGAGCGTGGGTTAGACTATTGGGTGTTTGGTCAGCCAGTTGGTCGGGGGGGGTTAGTAGACAAGTGATTAATGGTAGGGGGAATACGTGGGGTACCCTTGGTCAGGGTGGGGCTGTATAGGGATAAGTTGAGAGAAAGAGGAGGTGTGTAATTGAGGAACCATAAGCGCCGAGCGGTTAATGGATTTAGGCATACGGTCGTTTTTTATTGTAACAGATGAATTTAATTAAGCTTATAAGTGTATGTCCCTGTGAACACTTATGTTATATTATGGTTTTATGGACTTTGTTATGACCTGTTGGCAAAAACAATAAATGGATTTATATCCACAAGTTTTTAGTTACAACAGGTATGCAAGGCAGCTAGGAATGGCGAGGAACTACTCAAGGAGGAGCCAATTTGTCCCCTCTCCCCTGGGGAGGAAGGAGCAAGGAAAAATGGGCAGGCTGCAGGAAGGCACCTGCTCCAGCAAGGATTGCCACCCACTGCAGTGGCACAAATGAATTCCCGCAAGATGGGGTTTCTGATGCATCTTGTTAAGGCGGCCAGCTCCCCTCCGTATTGCATGTTAATGAGGGGAGCTGGCAGGACATGCAAACTCCCACCCATATGCCCATTATGCAGTACTATGAGTGGGAACTGGTCACCAGTTTGGGGCCATGAAGGAATTTTTCATGCAAGCTCTGACTGGATCTGAGCAAGCAGGGTTTTTTTTGCCTTCCCCACAGTGCTTGCTCTAATTGGCTAACAAGGCTAGGCATTTTGCCAGGGTGGATAATTGGCATTAATATTGTCTTACTCTTGCCTCGGGGTCCAGATGTTAGTTTCAGGGTTGCTGAGAGGTAGAAATTGGAGCAGAAGTAGAAGCATCTCCTTATGAGATGGGAGTAGGGCTAGACACATAGACAGGAGAAAGCCCAGTGTCATGCCCCTCCCAGGGGGGTGCCAAGGTGAGCAGCCAATCCAATTGAGGACAACCACGGTCCCAGAGGATTGTGAGTGACCCTCTTCCTTGTTTCTGACATACAGAGGAGGTTTATGAATGAGCACTCCACTTTGACCAGGGTGAACTTTGGGAAGGGTAGGGGGTTAGTTAAGGATTGTGTTAGCAGGCAGGAAGCAGCTACCCGAGAGGCATCTTGGGAATGCATACCAAGAGTTAAGATAGTTAAGCCAGGTTATAGAACTGTACCCCCGTTTATTGGGAGGAGGTAGGACGGACTCCCTCCCCCCATTTACCCTGTTGTAATAGTAATAAAGAGTGTGACCATTTGAACCCATATCTCTGTCCTTGTCTCCTTCCGCAATGCAGTAACAAATGCACACGTGCATGTGCACACTTGCGCTCACACACATAAGCCATGTGGGTAGGGGTATAGGATCGGCCCCAAGGTCTTTTCATGCCAAGTTTTAGATTTAGTTGTTTGGCGTTTTTTTGTATGATGTAAAGTCTCAAAATAGAAACAAAAATAAAATATTTTTGAGAAAATATTTCAATTTGAAAAAAACACTTTCCCACATTTTCTAATCTTTTCCACCGGAAAAATAAGAGCAAAAGTAGGTGGATAAAGGAGGGAGATTTTCTAATTTTTTCCCACTCCTTTTCTAGAGGGAAAAAAATAACTTTAAAAAGAGTATGTAAATCTTCCTCAGAAAAAAGGGAGAGTAAAAACATTTTAAAAAAGAATTACTGAAAAATGTAAGGGGAAAAATGGTTTCTTTAAAAAGAGACTGTAAAAAACANGCAGCAGTGTACCTGGCACAGGACAATTAATAGTTATAGACAGGTTCCTACCCCAGGGGGCTTACAATCAAAGAGAGACAGGGGAAGGGGGAGACAAGGGAGAGGTCAACATCAGGAGAGACAAGGATACATTCACAAGGTTGAGAAGTTGCAGGTGCAGGTGCTTAACTTCGGCCGTTTCTAAATGGGCATGGGGGGGGAATAGGTGGAGGTGCGGGTCCGTGGGGAATGGGTGGAGTAACCACGCACAGCCCAGCCCCTGAGGCTGAGTGGGGAGGGATTCAAACAGACACTGGCCAGGCACGTCACATGAGGGTCACATGAAGTTTGCTGCCCTCATGAACCTGGTTCCCATCCATCTATCCCTACACGCAGCAAACACGATCACTGATCAAACGGGTAGCCACTACACCGATTGGAGGGAAACCACACCTCACAACATGATGTGGCAACATGGCCGACTGAGAGCAGCCTCTAGGGAGGCCCTGGGGCTGATGGGCCCTGAACAGGCAAAGTCGCTATTACTAAGAAGAATTTCAGACCAGGAATTGCAGAGGGATAGGGCGCACCTCGCCGCACTGGAAGTAGCCCCAGCGTACTACCCCCCAAGTGGGGCAGAGGGGGAGTGGAGTTAATTATTTCAGTGGCTTGATTATAGCCAGCGCAGAGCCTTTGCCAGTTTGAGGTGCAATGTATACCCATCAGAAATGCGGGATGGAAGATGGGGAGCGACCCCCAAAGAAGAGAGACACTGTTCGCTTTGTAACCGCCCAGAAATGGATTCCCTTAGCCATGTACTGCTTTATTGTCCAGCCCTCGCAGGGGCTAGAGCCTTGGTTCTGGGGACTTTCATCTCAAAGGGGGGGTGGGGTCCTTCATGAGCCGGAGGCCCTGATGGCAAGACTTTTGGGTAGTACTGACTCAGAAAGAGCAAGGGCTGTGGCCAAATTTTGTCAAGTCTTTATTAGGACAAGGGCTGCTCAAAAGAACTGAGCGTGGGTTAGACTATTGGGTGTTTGGTCAGTCAGTTGGTCGGGGGGGGTTAGTAGACAAGTGATTAATGGTAGGGGGAATACGTGGGGTACCCTTGGTCAGGGTGGGGCTGTATAGGGATAAGTTGAGAGAAAGAGGAGGTGTGTAATTGAGGAACCATAAGCGCCGAGCGGTTAATGGATTTAGGCATACGGTCGTTTTTTATTGTAACAGATGAATTTAATTAAGCTTATAAGTGTATGTCCCTGTGAACACTTATGTTATATTATGGTTTTATGGACTTTGTTATGACCTGTTGGCAAAAACAATAAATGGATTTATATCCACAAGTTTTTAGTTACAACAGGTATGCAAGGCAGCTAGGAATGGCGAGGAACTACTCAAGGAGGAGCCAATTTGTCCCCTCTCCCCTGGGGAGGAAGGAGCAAGGAAAAATGGGCAGGCTGCAGGAAGGCACCTGCTCCAGCAAGGATTGCCACCCACTGCAGTGGCACAAATGAATTCCCGCAAGATGGGGTTTCTGATGCATCTTGTTAAGGCGGCCAGCTCCCCTCCGTATTGCATGTTAATGAGGGGAGCTGGCAGGACATGCAAACTCCCACCCATATGCCCATTATGCAGTACTATGAGTGGGAACTGGTCACCAGTTTGGGGCCATGAAGGAATTTTTCATGCAAGCTCTGACTGGATCTGAGCAAGCAGGGTTTTTTTTGCCTTCCCCACAGTGCTTGCTCTAATTGGCTAACAAGGCTAGGCATTTTGCCAGGGTGGATAATTGGCATTAATATTGTCTTACTCTTGCCTCGGGGTCCAGATGTTAGTTTCAGGGTTGCTGAGAGGTAGAAATTGGAGCAGAAGTAGAAGCATCTCCTTATGAGATGGGAGTAGGGCTAGACACATAGACAGGAGAAAGCCCAGTGTCATGCCCCTCCCAGGGGGGTGCCAAGGTGAGCAGCCAATCCAATTGAGGACAACCACGGTCCCAGAGGATTGTGAGTGACCCTCTTCCTTGTTTCTGACATACAGAGGAGGTTTATGAATGAGCACTCCACTTTGACCAGGGTGAACTTTGGGAAGGGTAGGGGGTTAGTTAAGGATTGTGTTAGCAGGCAGGAAGCAGCTACCCGAGAGGCATCTTGGGAATGCATACCAAGAGTTAAGATAGTTAAGCCAGGTTATAGAACTGTACCCCCGTTTATTGGGAGGAGGTAGGACGGACTCCCTCCCCCCATTTACCCTGTTGTAATAGTAATAAAGAGTGTGACCATTTGAACCCATATCTCTGTCCTTGTCTCCTTCCGCAATGCAGTAACAAATGCACACGTGCATGTGCACACTTGCGCTCACACACATAAGCCATGTGGGTAGGGGTATAGGATCGGCCCCAAGGTCTTTTCATGCCAAGTTTTAGATTTAGTTGTTTGGCGTTTTTTTGTATGATGTAAAGTCTCAAAATAGAAACAAAAATAAAATATTTTTGAGAAAATATTTCAATTTGAAAAAAACACTTTCCCACATTTTCTAATCTTTTCCACCGGAAAAATAAGAGCAAAAGTAGGTGGATAAAGGAGGGAGATTTTCTAATTTTTTCCCACTCCTTTTCTAGAGGGAAAAAAATAACTTTAAAAAGAGTATGTAAATCTTCCTCAGAAAAAAGGGAGAGTAAAAACATTTTAAAAAAGAATTACTGAAAAATGTAAGGGGAAAAATGGTTTCTTTAAAAAGAGACTGTAAAAAACATCTCTTTTCTCTACCAATTCTAGTTAACATGTTTCTGAGATTTTATAAAGATCCAGTATTAGGCTCTCTCAAGCTAGGTGAAATATAAGCTGATGAAATTTAGTGAAGAGCCAAGATCTGGCCCTTTAATTCTGGGCAAGGGACTGAAGACTCTAAAATGGGCTGGCGCTATTAGTCCTCCTCGCTCCTGTCCTTAGAGACTGATCTGATTTCTAATTAAATTAGTAAGCACATTCACCCTGGTTTCAGTGGGCTTTTAATCCAGCCCTGGATTCTCTGTGAGATGTCTTAGAACATTGGTCCCCAGCCCATAGCTCTCAGGCTACCCTAAACCTTTACATCAGGATTGGGGAACCTCAGGCCCGGGGCCCAAATGAGGCCCTCGGCAAATGTTCATATGGGCCCTTTCCAGTGCCTGGATCTGACCCCTGGATCCAGTCTCTACTCCCAAGCACTGAAAAACTGAACTCAGGAGACTGGCGCAGAGAGGAGGGCATGCACACATGGGAAGGGGACAGATCCACAGCACAGATCCATGATCTGGACCCTCCTTTTCTTGAATAAGCTCTGAAAGTGTGTTCTGTATTCTGTTTGTTTTAATGCTAAAACCTTGACAGGTCACAGCAAATAAAAAAATAATTGAATTGAAATAAACCCATTAAGCACCCCCGCCCCCAGCCCCTATGTGGCCCTTGGAGCTCGTACTAATTTTCAATGTGGCTCCTGGGACAGAAAAATTTCCCCACTCCTGCCTTACATGTTGCTTATCACAGCTCAGTGAACAAATGCAAAATATTGGCCTTTTTTACACGGACACACACACACACACACGGCTGGGTGTGTGGTTGGGTGTGCAGTGGGGGGGCATCCGTGTACACGGCATGGGGGTGGGTGGGGGGATGGGTGTCTGTCCATACAAACAGCACAGGCAATGGGTGGGGGTGTGTGCACACTCCCAGCGTACATCCATCTTCACCCGTCACCCACCCATCACCCACCCACGGAGCCATCCGACAAAACAGAGGAACTCCATGGGTGGAGGTGGGTGGAAATGGGTGTGTGTCCATGGGAAAGGGCGCACACTCATCTCCACCCACCGCTGCCCGTGTAAAAAGGGCCATTAAGAGTAGTTACACTGCTTTCATGTGCCCTTTTTACAGACACACTAATATTGATAAAATGGGTGTTACATTTTATTATACATGTTGCAGGACTACAGCTGTGCTCTATGGGTGCCCTGCAACATGTATAATAAAATGTAACACCCATTTTATCAGTGTTAGAGTGTCTGTGTGAAAAGGGCCATATCTGCATCCTCACACTGCTGGAACGCTTCCAAAGCTTTCTTGAGTGATGACCAGCTTTTGGACAGTAGATAAGACAGCTTCTCCTCCTCTGGCACCTGGTGCCCGGTGCCCCCAGAGTTTCAGCAGCATTTAAACTTTATTGTCCTCAAACTGGAAGGCAAGCTTTCAAAGCTTGTAGGTCTACAGCTGGAAGCTATAAATATATTTGCTGCTGTGAGTTGCTTCCAGGTAAGATCACAAGGGATCCTCTTCAAAACCAAAATTTAATTGCACACAGGGGATGCATTATAAAAAAAAATATTAAATTCTGGATAGTCTTTGATTGTAGTTTCAACAGAGAAGACCAGAAAGTATTACACACAAATGCAAAGTATTACACATAGATAACAAAAACCCAGAAACATAAAAATGGAGGACAACTAGTTAACCAGTAGCACTGCAAAGAAGAATCTGGGAGTAACGGCGGAATATTAACTGAACATGAATTAACCATGTGACACTGGTGCAAAAAAGGCAAATGCCATTGAGGGCCGCATTAGCAGATGTCCTGTATTCAAGACATCAGAAGCAATGGTGCCACCTTACTCAGCACTGATGAGATGTCCCCTGACGTATTGTATTCGGTTTGGCACCACACTTCAAAAAGGATGTCAACAAATTGGAGACTGTTCAGAGGAGCGCAGCTGAGAAGATAAAAGGGTCTAGAACATAAGGCATCTGAGGAAAGGCTGAGGGAACTGCTGGTCTAGGGACTGCCGACTAAGGTCACATTCCAGTGAACAATGAGAAACAGAAGTGATCACTGATTACTTCAAGTTAATTAAATCAAAGTAAGTGTTCCGCTTTGGTACCATTCACACTGCAGCTGCAAATAGAAGTACTTACGTCTCAATGTCCCCTTCAAGATAATGACAAACTTTTGGTAAAAACAGTTGTGATGGTGATGAGGCACCCCCCTGGCCTGCCCCGGGGAGAAAATATGTATCTGCCTCTCCCTGGGTTGGAGATGGGCACAGAACAAATGTGCATACAACCCCTGGTGGCCAGAGAGCCGTCCCACCATCCACACAGCCCAGGTAGGGTAGAGGAACCAAACACACGTGCAGCCGGGTGACCTCAGCCCACTCCCAGCATCACACTGTCTGCCATGGTGATCAGACATGGAACTGAGGTCAAAAGAAGGTGCTTCCTCCACTTCCGCCTGCGCTTCACAGCACTCCAGGAGGGTGGAGGAGGAGACCAGGGAAGCAGGCCCTGCCAGCACTACTGGCACATGGAGGTGCCAGACAGTCACAGCCTCGATAACCACAGAAAGCCAGCTGCAGAGAGCAAAGCGCACACCCCATGGCCAGCACAGAAATAAAAGGGGAAAGCAGAGGGGAGACATATATTAAAGCAGCCACACGGGACCCATACAACCAGTCCCCCTGGCAGGCTGTCCATCCAGTCCTGTCCACATGCCACACACAATACGAGTCACAGATCACTCCCACTGGTGGTCAATACGGCAAAGTTCCAAGGCAGATCCCGCTACTGGGGGGCAGATGGTGAGAGAGCACTCACAACAACAGAGTTCCTTGGGGGGGGAGCATCCCTGCTGCTGGAGGGGGCAGGAGTCAGGAATCCAGCTCAGAGTGAGCTGGACCTCAGGCCATGTCCAAACCTCATTCAGGTCATGTAGCTTGTCTGCACTGGTTTCCTTTCCTGCGCATAGGGAGCCCTCAGGAGACAAGCAAGGAGATTCTGCTCAATCATCTGATCAAGGCACTCCTGGCTGCCCTGCATATGTGGCCCCTCGCTCTCAGCAGAGCATTGGCAAAGGAAAGCGGCATAGATGGTCAGCCTGCATTTAGCCAGGTGATGGCAGATTGCTGCCTTCATGTGGCATGTCAAAAAGTCAAAGGCTCTGGTGCTGTGTATGAAGGCACATGGCCATCCATTACCCAGCACTTTGCAGTGGGAACATCCACTGTGGCTTCCAATTTACTTGAGTTCTGCGAGGCTGTCAAGGCCTTGCTGCTCAACAGGGTGGTGTAACGCATCAACCCAGGCATGTGATGGAAGGCTTCTGAGCGGGGCGGAGGGAACCACCTCCCTGTCCCCTCTTCGGGGATGATCCCGGTGTGGGAGTTGTCACCTCCTGCTCCTCCCTCTGGCACTCCATGGGAGTGGGAGGGGTCTCTGTGGCCAGTGGCAGGGTGCTCAAGCGACTGGTGTTCAGTTCGGCCTGCAGGTCTGGTTGCTCCAGGACTGGCTCAGGGAGTCTGGCCATTGTGCCCTGAGTTCGTTGGGCTGTCTGTCAGTGAGACCCACTTGGGTGGTCGAGAACTGGAGGACATAAGAGGGGCCTCCGGAGGAGGAGGTCAGCAACAGAGGCCCACCCCAGTGCGGCAGTGATAGTGGCACTGGCAGTGTCCCCATGGTGGTAGAGGGCGCGCTGAATCCCAGTGGATTGCTCCACTTGTTTTCTGAGCTTGCAGCCCTCCCTTTCCACAGACCCCTGCCAGGACTGCATCTGCTACATGTGAGACCAGAGAGCAGAAGGGATTTGCTTACTTTGAGTAAGAATTTTTTAATTTTATTTTTTAATTTTTTATTATTGTTTTATTTTATTTTTTTATTTTTAATATTTTTCTTATTTCTGCTGTTCTTTTTGAATTAGCTCCCATAAATTATGTGCCCTTCCCTGAGTGATTTATTTTTATTAATAATTATTATTAATTAGTGGTAGTAGTAGTAGAAGATGTATGTATGTATGTATGTATGTATGTAGTGCCAGCAATGTACCTGGTGCTTTACAACTGTTGAAAATAGACAGAGTTGCTGTCCCAGGGGGTTTACAATCTAAGAAAGACAAGAGAGGGGAGGCGAGGGATGGGGGCAACAGAGGGAGAGACAAGGATACATTCATGAAGGCATGGGGTTGCAGGTTACATAGTTACATCGGGAGAGGAAGGGGAAAGAGGTAGGTTTTTGGAGGGATTTGAAGTAACTTGGGAGGGAGAGGAGAGAATGGATTCAGGGAGGGAGTTCCAGACATGGGAGGCAGCAAGAGAGATTGGGCTAATAATACATTCTGAGGAGCAGCAGAGCCATGAGCAAGTGAGGGTGGTGGTAGAGGAGGAGTGGAGCTTTTGGACAGGAGGGTAGCAGGAGACTAGTGATGGGGCAAGGCCACGAATAGCCTTGTAGGTAAAGATGAAAAGCTTGTGCTGAATGCATTCAGGTAGAGGGAGCCAGTGGAGAGACGAGAGGATGGACTACACATGATCAAAGTGGCAGGCAAGGTGTATGATCTTGGCAGCAAACTTTTGAATAGATGAGAGGGGGGCAAGGTAAGAGCAAGGAAGGCCAGTGAGAAGGAGGTTTGCAATAGTCAAGTCAAGAGATAAGCAGAGCATGGACTAGGGTTTTAGCAGTGGAAACAGTGAGGAAAGGACAGATCTTGGTGATGTTGTGCAAGGAGAGACAATAGGATTTAGCAACAAATTTGATTTGAGGTTTAAAGGAGAGGGAGGAATCAAATATGTAGTGCAGGCTACATGGCCGAGGGGTGGACTGAATGGTAACCCTGTCGATGGAAACTGAGAAGGAAGAGGGAGAGGAAGACTTTGATGGGAAGACTAGGAGTTCATTTTTTGCCATATTAAGTTTGAGTTGATGACGAGGCATCCAAGCAGAGATGTCAGAGATGGTGAGAAGGAGGGAAGGAGGAACAGAAGAGGAGGAGAGGGGGGAGGCAAATGGGGGTGTAGAGGAGTGGGACACCATATCCTAGCAGATTTTATCAATCGTGTTAGTGAAAAATTAGGTGAGATCCTGTGCATCGAGGAAGAGGGAGGTGGAGAACAGGGGTGTTTCAGAAGGTAACTGAAGGTAGAAAAGAGACAGTGGAGGTTGCAAGAGTGCGATCCAATGCGGGCAGCAAATTAGTGCTGCTTCACAATGGAAATGGCAGAGCCAAGGGCAGAGAGGATAAACTTAAAGTGGAGAAAATCAGCATGGTGATGCGATTTCCACCGGAGGCGCTAAGCAGTGCAAAAGCAGGAAGGAGATGGCAGATGGAGGGGGTGAGCCAAGGTTGGGGATTAATGGGGCAAGGTGGGTGGGAGATGAGGGCAGTAAGGATAAGTGGAGGATAGAGGGGAATTGAAGGCAGAGGCTGCAGAATCAGGGCATGTGGCGGAGGAGACTGATGAGAGAAGGAGGGAGAGAGAGGAGGCAAAGTCCAGAGGGTTAATCAATTGAAAGTAAAAAAACATGCAAGAGGTAGGGCTAGAGGATGGGGGTGAGTCGGAGAGCTGGAATGAGACAAAATGGTCTGAGAGTGGAAGGCATCAATAGAGAGGTCAGAGATAGAGCAGGGTTTTTTTTGAGAATATACGGCTGAGGGAGTGGCCACCATGGTGCGTACGGCAACAAGTCCAGAGATGGAGGCAAAGGAAGAGATAAGAGAGAGGAAGTGCAGCAGGAGTCACAGTGTCACAAGGGAGAATACAGATCTAAGTGAGGGCTAGGAGCTGGAGGGAGCGAGAGAAGAAGAGGATATTGATAAAAGGAGCTTTATTGACAGAAGAGCAGCAATTCCAAAGAGAGCAAGAGAAAGAGAGCAAGGCATGGGAGAATACACGGGATGGGGATGTGGTTATGAGAGGGGGGCGGCGGTGGGAGTGAGGAAAAGGATTGGGGGCTGGTGAATGGTGGGGAAATGGTAGAGAAGGTGTGGGGGAGGGGTTGGGAGGTATTGAAAGGATCTAGGGAAGCAAGGAACGGAAATTTATGGCAGTGGGTGGGAGCCCAAAGAAAAATGATGACATAATAGGAGAGGAAGTTGAGGGGGGAGGGAGGGGGTGCCAGGTGCCTCAGCTTCATCTGGGTAATAGTCTAGGCCCGACTGGCCCTGAAACAGTTGCAAAATGGCCAGCGTCCTTTTGCGTCACCCTTCAGCTGCTGGCCAAGGGCTACCACCCTCAGAGCAGTACAAAGGAAATGAAGAAGGTTACCTGAGAGGAGAAAGAGAAAGAGAGGTGATTTAGGCCCAGATCCACATCCACTTCAGGTTAACAGTTGAATGTACCCAATTTAGTTTCAGTTCCACTTGCTAGCACCATGCAAGAGGCCTCCCCTTCAGACACCATCCCTCAGAGATGAGTGCAAAGGAAATTAAGAAGGTTACCTGGCAGGGGAAAGAGACAGATGAGTGATTTAGGCCCACATCCATTTCACATTTTGTTTAATTTTATTTATTTGTTTGTTTATTTATTCTGTGTTCTGTTACTCTTTGCTTTGGTACAGCCCCTTTGCTTTGGTACAGTACCCGTCCATGAGTGATCTGTTGTTTGAAAAAGGGATTTGAAAACTTGAACAATTTTTTAATATCTGGCCCAACACATGAGGCTGAACACACATTTGGTTCAATGGGTGTTTTTACACACACATTTATCCTGTATGTTTACTGTTACATCATGAACTTTCTGTATGTCTAAATTACTCACCAGATCTTAAACATCCAGTTCTTTGGACTTCTACATAGAACTTCTCCCAGAAATTTTGTGTGTAAAAAGTTCTCCTGGTAAACTGCTTTGCTCCAGGCAGCTGTGGTCACTTGGTTTCCATGGCAGCCCCTCACGTCTACAACTGCAGTTACTTTAGGCTGCCTCAGGGCAGTGTGTGTGTGTGTGTGTGTGTGTGTGTGTGTGTGTGAAGAATGTATCCAGGAACTGCCTCAGGGCAGTCTGTGTGTGAAAATTAGAATGCATTCAGAACTTACTTGTGGACTTGTAAACCCAGAAGATTGAAAGACCAGCACTTGAAGGTGTGTGTAAAAATGCCCATTGTTCTGTACCAGCCAGGAAACAGGGGTTCTGATTATGAAGGGTGTTGTTATGCCACAATTGTCATGGTTGGACCATTACCATCCCTACCCTCCTTTGCCCCATTGAGGTGGTGGACTAGTTAGGTTGGTCCGCCCCCAGAGACTAATGGATGCAGTAGGATTCCAGAGCTCTCTAGGGAATTTACTCACCGGCCCTGAAAACTTCTCTGTTGATGGCCTGGTCAACCTGTGGTACAGTATATTGACTCAGTACAGCCATCTGCTTACACTGCTGCAGCAACACAGGTCGCCCCAGTATACAGAGGACCTGAGGCTGCTAAAACGGAGGGTAGGCAGTTAAAGCACAGGTGCGGCTAATAATAATAATAATAATAATAATAATAATAATAATAATAATAAATAGTTTATTATGGCATAGCTTTCGCCGTCGCCAGAGAGCAAAAAACAAGAACAAGAAAGAGACATAAACTTTAAGACACAAGCAATACACCATACATAGACAAATTGAAAAAAAAATATTAAAAGAAACTTATCTATAAAGCCAATCTGCCGGCAATTTCCACATAATAAGGAAAGACAATTCAAACAAGGGAAAACCCACCCTGATAGACATCGAAAGAGACCTGGCACAGCACTCTTTATAGCTTGTCATTGTTACAATGATCCGGCACAACACCATTTGACCAAGCCCAACTCAAGTCGTCAGATCAACTAATCAGTATCTTTAAGGTCTGCCTCAAATCGCGCTCTATGTTTGGAAAGAAAATGAATAAATATAGTCACTGCTTTAAGCTCATCCAGTTGTGTAAGACTCAGTATTCTTCCCAATTTGGCTTTATCATCCAGTCGTTGGATGCCCTCCAAAAGTGGGGCTATCCAAGTCTCTCTGAGTTGAGAGTACAAAGAACAGGAGAATAATATATCATCTATTGTCTCGATCTTCCTATCCTGACATAAACATAACCACAAATCTTTGGGTATAGCCCGATATCGGCCCTGTACCATAGCCCACAGGTGCGGCTTATCTTCCACCAAAGCCAACTAACTGCGACATAGATAATTTTTGATAGTTATGCTTGTAGTGGCAACAAAGAAAGGTTACTTCACCACTGCCATAGCATCTGCTGTGATGAGTTTGCCTTTATACTTTTCAGATACAGTTGCTCATATTTGGCACATCTTGGGAACTGCCACT
Source organism: Sphenodon punctatus (assembly GCA_003113815.1). NCBI lineage: Eukaryota > Metazoa > Chordata > Lepidosauria > Sphenodontia > Sphenodontidae > Sphenodon > Sphenodon punctatus. Next base: position 395,331 of record QEPC01005414.1, on the reverse strand, counting down.
TTTGGTGCATAGTTAGAGTTTGGGGTTGGGGAGGCTCGGTCCTGTCCAGTTTTCTTGCATCAGCTTCAGTTATTCTCACCCACCGATGCAGAAGGCGTGCTTGGGGTGGTGTGTGCGACCAGTTGGGAACTGGATCCATGCCTATCCTGGCTGGTGGAAGCTAGCCGGGAGACTCTGGGACCACTGCTGGCTTGGATTGTCAATGCTTCCCTTTAGGAGGGAATGGTAACTGATGGCCTCAAAAATGAAGTCATCCAGCCCATTCATGAAACCATCTCTTCGTTTTGGCTCCCCTGTCAACTATTGCAGAAGGTTATTGAACAGATGGTCGCTTCACAGCTTCAGGCACATTTCAATGCTGTTCGATCCCTTGACCCATGTCAGTCAGGATTTCATCCTGGCTATGGCACTGAAACTGCACTTGTGTTGATGATCTCTGCTTGGAAACAACAGGGGTAATTGCACCCTGTTTATTTTGTTAAATCTCTCAGCAGCCTTTGATAAAGTTAATCATGGAGTGTTGTTGACATGGCAGTGTGACCTAGCAGGGATTTGTGAGACTGCTTTTGAGTACCATTGGGAGCTCACTTGTGGGGTCCCACAGAGTTCCATCTTGTCCCCAGTCCTGTTCACTGTATATCTGAGGCCCCTGGGAAAGGTCGTATAGAGATCTGGAATGAAGTGCCATCAATATGCTTTTGACTAGCCAATTCTATCTCTCTTTTTCATCTGACCCAGGTCCTGAAGTCTCGGTGCTTGCCCAGTACCTGGACACCATTGGGGACTGAATGCAGGTGAGCTGATTGAAGCTGAATCCAAACAAGACCAAAGTGATAATGGTTGGCTGGCCTTGTTACCGGAGGGGCCAGGGTTGCACTCCCCTGGGGACTGCACACTTCCTGCTGCACTTTCTGCAGGCTGCAGCCTGCATGCTGAAGTTGGGGGGGGGGATTTATTTTTCGGTAGCCCAGGGCCAATGGGCCATGAAGGCTCATCTCTCCTCCCCCCTGAGCACGGTGTCCCAGTGCCACGGTGAGACAGGCAGGTTAGGGGGCTGCACAGGGGGCCAGGAGGCAAAGTGAAGCCTCCCCCACCAGTTCAGTAGGGCTCCTTCTCTACGCAGCACTGCATTAATTGGCTAGCTTGAAGGGAGGGGCTCTCCCTTCAAGCTAGCCAATTAGCTGCTGTGGAAGAGGCACCCTAATTGGTAGGGGAGGGGAGATGCTTCACTTCACCTCTTGACCCACCCCCTTCACCATCTTGCCATGGTGCCTATGTCAGCTGTTTCTTTGGACCAGTGGTCGGGCCACCACATGATGTGGTGCATGCACGCTGGTGCCCACCAGAATCAAAATGCACATTTTCCCAGCACACCTCCACCTCTCACAGAACTGGCTGGGGGCCACCTGGGACTGTTCTGCCTGGCTGCTGCTTCTTTGCCTCGCTCTGGTCTCATCTCAGTCCATCACCGACTGACCTCAGCAGCTGAACACAGCAGTGAGTCCGCGGCTCTCTCTCTCTCTTCTCCAGCTCCAGTCCCTGCTGAGTTTTGGGGTTGGGGAAAGAAGGAGCTGCTGGAGCACCTGGAGGTGACTGGGGGTGGCTGGGCCTGAGGTCTATGATGCTGGAGAGGGTTTATATATATATTTTTATTTGTATTTTATTCAGCTTTTATGCCGCCCCCTACTGCCACAGGCAGTTTGGGGCAGCGTACAACAATAAAATACATTAAACATCTAAAAACAATTTAAAACAGTAATACATAAAAGCAGTAATAATACCCCATCTAACTGTTGGAAATACATTCCTTAGTTGCATCTCCCCTAAGCACCTTATCCTGTTTGTTTGCTAGAAACAGCAGGAGTAGAGACAGTCAGATCAGGGAACCCCTCCCCCATCCACTTAGTTCTACTCCTGCTAGGATCTGATTGGTCAGTCTCCTCTCCCCAGGATGTTTCTTATTTCTTTGCATCTGAGAGATATTCAGAGAGCTTCTCCTACTTCCCTCCTGAACACACCTAGTCTGGAGGACTCAGCATAAATGTAGGCCTTTCCTATCCTACATGTATTTCTTAATAAAAGCTACTTAAACTTAAGTATGCTTCCTGCCTGCTTATTAATGATTAGCTACTCACACTCCTCTGTAAACTCTGCATTGGGCTAATCAATGCAATGATCTCACAGTCCTTGCATTCCAACAGGGTTATGGGCCCAGGCAACCCAAAAGGCAGTGCAGAGTGAGTATGATTGAGTGCTAGCATTAATCTTAAAGGCAGAAAAGAAAAGAAAGATTTTAATCTCTGTGACCATGGATTCTGTGCTGAAGATCTCTGTTCCTGAGAAGCTCACTGGAGCTACAAACTATGAAGCTTGGAGCTACTATGCAAAGGTGGCACTTGGAGGACTAGGCCTAAAGAAAATGCTGGAATCCACAAGGCCTGCAGAAACAGGAGCAGCACAAGAACTCTGGAATGAAAAAGATGAGAAAGCCATGGCAATCCTCTCAATGTCGGTCAGTCAGCGTTTGCATGTGCATATTCATGACAAGTTAACTGCAAAAGATATGTGGGAGGCTTTACAGAGATTGTATCAAGGGAAATCAAATATATCAAAAATAAGAGATGGCGAGATGTATGCTTTTGGATGCGAATCTGCCAGATAAATACTGGGGGGGGAAGCAGTAATGACTGCCACATACCTGTAGAGCAGGCTCCCAACCAAAGGTGCAAAAGCAACACCTTATGAACTATGGCATGGGAACAAGCCCAGTGTGGGGCACATTAGAGTGTTTGGCTCTAAAGCCTATGCTTATATCCCAAAGGCCAAAAGGACCAAACTTAACACCAGATGTGAAGAAGGGATACTTGTTGGCTATGCACAAGGATGCAAGGGATACAGAGTAATGGACACTGACACTGGAAATGTGAAGATAAGCAGTGTGGTCTATTTTGATGAAAATGAAAAGGGAAGCACTGATCAAATGCCAGACCTAATGAGGCCAAGTTCATCAAGACAGAAAAAGACTGCAGAACTGCAGATAAAAGAGGAAGCTGAAGTTTCATTTGATTTGACCATGTTCAATCAACCTGAACCAGAAGGGGGCACTGACACCAACACTGATGCTGATGCTGAAACTGAAGCAGAACCAGAACTGGAACCAGAAGATAACACTGATGCTGATGCTGATACTGAAGCTGAAGCAGAACCAGAACCAGAAGTGAGACGTTCTGAAAGACACAACAAAGGAGTGCCAGCAGCGAGATTCTCCTACGCGGCAAAAGTGGAGGAACCACAGGAGCCCTCAACATGGCAAGACATTCAAAAAATGCAAACCAGTGAGGCGCGCAAATGGAGAGATGCTGCCAAGGAAGAAATTGAGTCTCTTAATGAAAATAAAACATGGACACTCACAAAGCTACCTGAAAACAAAAAGGCCATTGGATGCAAATGGGTCTTCAAGACCAAGCATAATGCAGAAGGGGAAATCACGCGCCACAAAGCGAGATTAGTGGCCAAGGGATATTCCCAAAAATACGGCGAAGACTACGACGAAACCTTTGCTCCAGTAGTAAGGCACACCACAATAAGAACACTCCTCAGCATAGCAGCTGCAAGAAAAATGGAAGTGCAGCACTTAGACGTGAAGACTGCATTCCTACATGGTGATATCAAAGAGGATATCTACATGCAGCAGCCGCCGGGATTTAAAGAACCTGGGAAGGAGGAACTTGTGTGCAAACTTCAAAAGAGTATCTATGGTTTAAAGCAAGCAGCGAAAGCCTGGAACGAAAAATTGAATCAATTGCTCCTTAAGGAGGGGTTCATACAGGGAGAAGCTGACCCCTGCCTATACTCAAGGTTCAGAAATAAAAGGAGGACATACATTCTAACTTATGTGGATGATCTGATTGTATGCCATGAAAACAAACGAGATTGTGATGAAATCGTCAGGAATCTGAACAAAGAAATAGAGGTGAAAGACTTGGGAGGTATCACTTACTATCTTGGAATACAAATAGAACGAGAAAAAGATGGAAGTTTCCTTCTCAATCAAAAACAAAAGATAAAGGACATTTTAGAATGCCTAGGCATGACAGAGGCTAATGAAGTGGGGACACCTATGGAAACAAATTTCCTAAGCCAGGAAGGCAACGACGAGCCCCTACCACAGGACAACCAGTACAGAACTGCAATTGGCAAAATGTTGTATGTAGCCACCGTCACAAGGCCAGACATTGCCGCTGCTGTAGGAATACTAAGCAGAAAAGTAAGTGCACCAACCCAAAGGGACTGGATAGCAGTCAAGAGAATAGCACGGTACCTGAAGGGCACAATGCATTTAAACTTAAAACTACCAGCAAGCGAGAACCCCAGATTGATGGGATATATGGATGCGGACTGGGCCGGAGACAAGACTGACTGCAAATCTGTGAGTGGAAATGTATTTCTGTATGGAGGCGGAGCAATCAGTTGGACTAGCCAGAAGCAGTCATTAATTGCCCTTTCATCCACAGAAGCAGAATTTATTTCAGCCACTCAAGTATGTCAAGAAGTAGTATGGCTACACAGACTACTAAAGGACTTTGGAATAGACGAACCAAAGCCAACTGAGATGTATGAGGACAATCAAAGCTGCATTCAGCTTATGAAAATGGAAAGGACAAAGCCAAAGTTGAAGCACATCGACACCAAGCATCACTATGTGTGAGAAGCGCAAGAAGAAGGACTTGTCAAAGTGATTTATTGTCCTACAGAGGAAAAGATAGCAGATGTGCTGACCAAACCGCTACCCAGAGACAATTTCCAGAGGCTACGAGAAGCATTGGGAATTGTCACCAGTGCACATAAGTGATTCGGTGCACAGGACGATGAGAAAGGGTGTTGGAAATACATTCCTTAGTTGCATCTCCCCTAAGCACCTTATCCTGCTTGTTTGCTAGAAACAGCAGGAGTAGAGACAGTCAGATCAGGGAACCCCTCCCCCATCCACTTAGTTCTACTCCTGACTAGGACCTTATTGGTTAATCTCCTCTCCCCAGGATGTTTCTTATCTCTTTGTGTCTGAGAGATATTCAGAGAGCTTCTCTACTTCCCTCCTGAACACACCTAGTCTGGAGGACTCAGCATAGATGTAGGCCTTTGCTATCCTACATGTATTTCTTAATAAAAGCTACTTAAACTTAAGTATGCTTCCTGTCTGCTTATTAATTATTAGCTACTCACACCCCTCTGTAAACTCTGCATTGGGCTAATCAATGCAATGATCTCACAGTCCTTGCATTCCAACACTAACAACCCCCCCACCCTCCCCTTCCCCTTCCCCTTCCCCAAAGGCCAGGTGGAACAGCCAGGTCTTACATTGTCTACGAAAAGAGGGGAGGTCTGCAGACAGACGGATCTCCAATGGGAGGGCATTCCACAGCCATGGGGCTGCCACCAAGAATGCCCTCTGCATGGTCGACACCCGAGACACTCAGGGGACACGCAGGGGGGCACTCCCCGATGACCGCAGGGCCCGATCCAGAACCCAGGGGTTGAGACGGTCTCTGAGGTATGTAGGGCCAAGGCCATTTAGGGCTTTAAAGTGTTATCAGGATAACCCCCCCTTCCACATGTAACTATTGGGGGGTTGGTACCCCAATATACACACGATTCTTAAATTTAGGGGAATTAGCCGAATGAGATGAACTAGGGGTCCCTGCATGCCACAAGGATCTGTCAGAGGTACGGGGTGCACTCCTGGTCAGCTGGACTATCCCACCCACTTCCCAGATATACAGACAACTGCTTGAATACAAAGGGGGGTTTTATTACAAAATGGAGACACAGATACATACACCTACCCTCCCATGCACAAATACATACCCATGGGCCAATTCTTAGGTGCTATACAGTTTTAAATACCCAACCTCCCTTACACAGATATACCACCCACCCATGAACAATCCACCCCACTCCCAATCTGGTATTCTTCAGGGCTGGTGCACACTGCGTTGTGGGAAGAGGAAGAAACAGGGAACAGAGAGAGAGAGTTATGAAAGGTTACCTTGCTGAGCCTGTAGGTAGAGGGAGAGGGAGAGACAGGCAACCCTCAGACAGCGGGGGGGGGGGTTGAAGAGGTGGAGGGGGGGTGAGGAACACAGACCAAAGTCTGGGAGAGGTGTCCGTTGGTGGAGTCAGGAAGTGTTCTGCTCTTGGGGGCCAGGGTTTGGATTATTATAGGATGATGTCCATGTGCTCAGGGAGAGGGACCCTTGAGGGTCTCTTAAGGCGGAACGGAGGGGCTGGAGGGGGTGTCACCTTTCTATCTTCCCACGCTTAGACTAAATTCTAGAAAGTCCTAGATCCAGGGATGACCTGATTCTGAGGGGAACAAAAGAGGCCTGGGTGTGACAATAGAATTCAATGAAGGGTTGAGAGGATGCTCCAGGTGTCTTTAGGAAAATAGGGTGAGTCAATAGGGAAATCCTGTCAGGATGTTTTGGGGAAAACAAATCTTGCAGGGGATAAGAGACTTTCCTATAGGGGAACAGGGAAGACAGGCTCCATCCAGGTGGGCATGGGCGGGCCCACCATTGTGCTCACTTTTGCTAATCTGGAGTTCCAAGCTAGGGTCTTTGTTCAAAACCAGGAAGCAGCCTCCATTTCCTGTGCTCCCATGATTACTGGCGGAGGTTCTTCCCTTATCTAATTCCTGTACTTTTCAGGTCTCATTCTTTACCTGAGGGGTTTTTCAGTTTCTATGGCTCACCTGGTTCTCACATTCCTCTCTGGCCCTTGTCACTTGGGCACCCCAGAATCTGTATTCCTTATGGAGTGATGTTTCACCCAAGGGGGGGGACATTCTTGGGGGAAAGGCTTGTTACCCAACAAAAAGTAAGCACCAACACCTTGAATTGGGTCCAGTAAGTCACTGGCAGCCAGTGCAAAGAACGGAGCACAGGTGTTATGTGCTCATGCTGGCGTGTCCCAGTCAGGAGACGGGTCACCGCATTCTGCACTAGCTACAACCTCCAGGCTGTCATCAAGGGTAGCCCCACATAAAGCGTTTTGCAGTAATCTAGTCTAGAGGTAATAAAAGTATGGATGATTGTGGCAAGATCCTCATCTGAGACATACAGCTTCAGCCAATGCACCAGATGTAATTGGTGAAATGCTCCTTTCACCACAGCCATCACCTGAGCATCCAGGTGACACTGTGGGTTCAGGAGCACCCCCAGACTGTGGACTTCCCTAAAAAGAGAAGGTTAGAGACTGTCTGATAACTGGCTAGGGCGTCAATGTCAAGAGATGGTTTCTTGGGCAGGGGCCAAACCACCACCTCCTTCAAACAACTCTGCACCCTGCCCTCCTGAAGGGAGGCATCGACCACCCCCGCCAGCAGAGATGCCAATGTCTCCTGACTGGCCTTAACCATCCAGGACAGGCATGGGTCCAGTTCACAATGGGTGGCACAGACAGACCCAAGAGCATCACCCGTATCAGCAGGTGAGACACACTGAAACTGATCCCACAAAACAGGACAGGACGGGGCTTCCACTACCTCTGGCTCTTGTACTGCCATAACTGCAGCATCAAACCTGCTGTGAATCTGGGCGATTTTATCTGCAAAAAAGTCAGTAAATAAATCACAGCGAGCAGAAGATGACTCCGGAACCAGGTGGAAGGAGGCCAGACTGACCAGCCCCCATACCACCCAGAAAAGCTCAGCTGGGCACAACTTCGCAGATGCAATGACGGCAGCAAAAAACCCACCTTTTTTGCTGCCCGCACTGCCACGGCATAGGAACGTAATCAACTTCTATGTTGCAACCAGTCAGCATCAGTTCGTGAATGGCGCCACCCTCACTCTAACTGCCACCCTTCCTGCTTCATTCTCCGCAGCTCCTCCATATACCACGGGGACCTGCATTGTCAGCAGGAGAGAAATGGATGCCTCGGTGCCGTACAATCGATGGCCTCGGTCAACAGAGTATTCCAGTAAGTCACGAGGTCATCGAGCAACCGGCCACAGGGTCAGAGGATATATCCCCCAGGGCAATCTGGAACCGATCCAGTTCCATAAGCCTCAGGGAGTGGGTGAACCTAACTGGCTCTGCACCTATCCGAGGGCTGACATGCACCAGGATGGTGGACTGGAGGAGATAATGATCCATCCATGACAGGGGTTCTATTAACACTTCCCCCATCTCAAGGCCTGTGCAAAATATCATGTCGAGGGTATGTCCATCCACCTGGGTCGGACCAGTGACTCTCTGAGACAGGTCCATGGGGGGTTTTGCTGGGGGGCTGGGGTTGGGTGCACACAGGGACTGGGGGAGTGGGGGGGGGGCTTCAGAGCACAGGGACCCGGGGCTATGGGGGAGTTGGAAAGATGATGGGGGGGCTCCCTCCAGCTGGATAGAAAAAGAGAGGGACAATTCAATGTTTGAAATGATTTTGAACTCTGTTTTGGGGTGGGGGTGTAAGGGAAATGCTGAAGAGAAGTAGGGTCCAGACCATGGATCTGTCCTTCTCATTGTGTGCATGCTCCTCACTTCCCCTAAGCCTGCTTTTTCTGTGCTTTGTGTTTGAGACCCAGGCCCTCATTCAACAACTGGAAAGGGGCCACATAACATAGGGCTGCATTTGGCCCCAGGCCTGCGGTTCCTCACCCCCACTTTCATAGGGTGTGCTGACTAAGGCCTGTGGCATGAGTTCTCCTGGGGGGTGTTTTCTGGAAAACAAGGTTCACTCACCCATTCCAGACTGTTTTGTTTTAAATAAGAGTTGTTGCCTTTTTACCATATGTGTCCTGCGCATCCTTTAATCTAAAACAGATTTAAATGTTCTTTGGTGCACATTGTACTGATGGGTTAAAAACAACTTGTATGGCAATTCTCTGTAATTGCCAAAGGAAAGGGGGTGAGGCTGAGGGGACCTACATTTTGTCTTTGCCCCACAATTTCTAAGCCCGGTCCTGTGAGAAGCATAGTGACCCCTGTTGTTTATGAGGTCCAGCCTCCTTTACTCACTCAGGTTCACAGCCTTGGAGTGCTCTTGGATCCATTGCTGTGCCTGGATCACCAGGTTGCAGCAGTGGCCAAGAGCACTTTTCACCAACTTCATCTGGTTGAGAAGTCTGCGACCCTTTTTTATCAGATTCATATTTATCTACCATTGTCCATTCCATCGTAACCTGAAGGTTAGGCTACTGCAGTGTGCTCTCCATGGGGCTGCCCTTGATGACTCTTTGGAGACTGCAGTTGGTGCCACCAAATACAGTTCAGTTTTAACTCTATAAACCTCTCTGCTAGGGGCTCCAGCAATCCATGTAACCTTACATCAGCATCTAAGACAAGCTTGTCTTAGACAAGACAAAACAAGACAAGATGCACATTGCAGTAGTCTAGCCTTGCCTACAGCTAGACTACGAAGGAGTGGACAATGGTAACTAAATATGAATCTGAGGGGGTAAAGGGTTGCAGCCTCACCAGATGAAGTTGGTGAAAAGTATTGTCTTTGCCAAATGCAGTTTAGTTTTAACTGTATTGTTACTTGCTTGTCTTAGATGCTGGTGTAAGTTTGCATGGATTGCTGGAGTCCCTAGCAGAAGGGGTTTTGGGAGTTAAAACTAAACTTTAAAACTAAACTGTATTTGGCAAAGTGAAAATACTGAATAAAGTCTCACCCCCCTGCAGGATTACTCCATTGTTTTTTATCTTCACTGATTTGTAAATTGTACTGCTGAGGAAGACCAGTGTCACTGGCCAGAAACATAGCTATGTTCAGCACCAATTTGTTTAGCATTCATTACCGATGTGTGTAGCACTGCCACACTTAGCACCAAATTGTATTGTATTGAAATGCTTGGTTTTTTTTTACAAATCCTTAGCATCAATATGTTTAGCATTTAGTATTAATGTGCATAGCATTGCATTGCTTAGACCCCATCTGTTTTGCATTGATATGCTTGGTTTTTTGCCAACTTTGTATGGTTGAATGGCTGAGACCACTTTCACAACTCCCCATCCCCCCCCCCACACGCGTGCACATGCATGCACACACACATATTTTGGCTGCAGAAGGGAATGTGCAAGCCAGAATATGAGTGGGATTCAGCTGGACTGAAAGTCCCCCTTCGCGGCTTTGCCAGCAAACACATGCAGAGATAAAGAGCAGGAATTGAGGGGATGGTCTGTGTTCGTAGGGGAAATAGGTGTAAGGGAAGGAAAACAGGAATGAGAGAGGCTCATCTGAGGTGAGCAATTAGAAATAAAGCACCATCTGTGTGACTCAGTAGCTACGCTTTAAGTGTACTATAGTGTTTCCTAAAGTATTTAGTGTGGTTGCCCTCCTCTCTTCCAGCTGCAGCTGAGTACGGACGTGCGAACACAGTTTGGATGTTCAGAGTTTGGCCTGAACTCAGCCAGTTAAGACGCCCGAACCAGATGCCCGAACCAAACACCAAAACCCCTGAACAGTTTGGCCGCGTTCGGATGAGTTCGGGCGCATTCGGTCAGGAAAAACCTGACTGGCAGGCCCGGGGGTGGGGGGAAGCTGAGGAGAAGACTTCCTGGTGCCAGGGGTGGAGAGGCTTGGACGAGCAGTCAGCCTGCCCAATCACCATCCCTCTTTTCCTCAGACCACTGACTTAGCAGTCTGAGATTGGCCACGGGCTAGACTGCACAGAGCCAATGGGACTTGTGGTAAGGCAGGCGCAGCAAGTAACAAAAGTCATTGCCCTCCCCCCTTCCAATTCCTCCTGAGCAAGCCACTGAGCCTGTCAGCAGGCGTTCTCAGAAGTCTCCCTCTCCCAGCAGTTTGTGTTCCTAATCTGTTGCCATCCTCCTCCTATTTCACCCATATCCACACATTTACCTCCATAGTTTCATTTATTTAGATTAGATTAGATAGATTTAGGTGTTATTTTTATTTTTTGCTCCTCCCTGTGTTCTTTTTCCCTATCCTCCATTGAATGTTTCCCTCCTCCCTGTATATATTCCATCCCTGATTCCCTTCCCCTGTTTTTGGATTTATTTAGAGTAGGATTAGATTGATTTAGGTTTCATTTCAGTTTTGTACCCCACCCTGTGTTGTTTGTTGTGAGCTGTCTGTGTTTCCCCCCCATCCCTGTAGATAGATAGATAGATAGATAGATAGATAGATAGATAGATGTAGGATTTAGCTTAGTTATAGAGATAGTATGTAGTGATTCAGTTTTAATATTTTACAGTGTGTTTGTATAACTAGGCCTTTGTAGATATTAGATAATATTCCATTTAGTTCCATAGGTTTTTGAATAGTTAATAGCAGTTAGAGTTAGTGTAG
>QEPC01005414.1:336615-347321 GCA_003113815.1 Sphenodon punctatus | reverse complement strand
TTATTATTATTATTATTATTATTATTATTATTATTATTATGTGGAGTATTAAATGCTGCAAATGTGATGCTTCTGATAAAACTGAGCTTTTGAAATCCTGATGTGTGTTCACAATGCTGGAAATTTGGTGCTTTGGAAATCCTGAGATGTAAATTGACAGTCTGGTGATCTTAGGAAGTTAGGTGTGTTCACAATGCTGGAAATGTGGTGCTTTGGAAATACAACAACATATATTTTGCTAATGCCCAATGTAAAAAAGCTGGTGTCATGATTGCACTTGCCAACACCATTAAGTTCACCTGTCACAAGAAAATAGGAGACAAAGAAGGTAGATACCTCATTCTGATTGGTGAGATACAGGGACAAATGTATACACTAGCCTGCATTTATGCCCCTAATAAAAACACATTGGCCTACTTCAAGGAAACTATACCGATTATAAAGAGAGATAAAAAAAGGGAAACTAATATTATGCGGGGACTTCAATACCCCTCTGTCGGCACTAGATATATCCAACCCGGCAAAATTTTTAAAAATCAGTTAAAAATTATGAAATTAATAGAAGAGGAAGAATGGGTGAGCGTATGATGCACTCAGCACCCAACACAACGGGACTATTCTTTTTACTCTAACAAGCATTTAATATATTCTTTAATTGACCATATAGTTATAGAAAAAATAAATTATCAATTTTCAGTGCCAGATTCTACAGAACATATTTGCAGATCATAGAGCAATTTGGTTTAAAATGAGTCCTAAGAAAGTCATTAAAGCCACACACACACGATGGATTTTGAATAAATCAGTTTTAATGGATCTACAGATCAAGGAACAAATTAAGAAAGATTTGGTGGAGTACTTTAATAACAACATTCTGGGTAATATCTCCCCTTTAGTGGTGTGGGACGTGATGAAGGCGGTCATCAGGGGATCATACATCTCAGCTGCAACACAGAAATGGAAGGAAAAAAATCAAGAAATTAAGGAGTTGCAACTAAAACTGTCTGCCCTTCAGATTATACAAAAGCTAAAACCAACAAAGAAGAGGGGGGGAAATAGGGGAGCTGGGGGGCTTGGTGGATGCAATGAATACAGAGCATATAATTAATAAATTACGTTATACTAAACAATTCTACTTTGAAAGGGCAAACAAGGCAGACAAAACGTTGGCCTGGATGGTCAAAAAGCGGAGGGGAAAAAATTACATTTCACATATTAGAGATAAATTGGGCCACACTAATTTGACAGGTAACAAATTAAAGGAAAGATTTGTTCAGTTCCATTCGGGCCTCTATCGATCCACTCAGCCCCCAGAAAAGGCAATACAGGAATTCTTGGAGAAACTAAATATCCCACATCTAGATGATGCGCAAAGATCTTACTTAAATGCTCCAATAACACAAGAGGAAATAGAGGGAACAGTAATGAATTTACTACTGAATAAGGCCCCAGGGACGGATGGGTATCCCACAGAATTTTATAAAGTCTACAGTAAGGAAATAACCTCGGTCCTAGAGACTGTGTTCCGATCGTTCATATCACAAAGAGGTTTGGTACCCTCATTTTATGAGGCCAATATTGCATTATGCTCTAAAAGTGGGAAAAATCTAGAGGAGTGTGTGGGATATCGCCCTATATCCCTGCTCAATACAGACCTGAAGATTTTTACTAAAATTCTGGCCAATAGATTACAATTATGCATTAAAGATCTGATCTTGCCAGATCAAACGGGGTTCATAGGGGGCAGGATGGGAATCAATAATATCAGGAAAGTCAGTAATGTGTTGTATAAAATAAAACAAGACAAAACAAGACAAAACACCTGCGGCAATAATCTCCCTAGATGCGGAGAAATCTTTTGACCGTCTGGAATATTTATTTTTAACTAAAACAATGGAACATATGGGTTTTAGAGGTAATTTTTTATAATGGGTTAAAATTTTACATAAATACCCCACCTCCAGGTTAATTATGAACAGGGAACTAACTGATAAATTTGCCCTTCAGAGAGAAACACGACAGGGTTGCCCTCTGTCACCGCTCCTTTTCAATATAGGGCTTGAGTCATTGGCCTTGCCATAAAACAAAACCCCTGGATTCCAGGAGTCCAATTTAGGAAAGAACAGATAAAAATCTCCCTCTATGCAGATGATGCAATGCTGTTTCTGACTGATTTGCAACAGTCAATCCCAGCTGTTCTGACTTTGTAAGAGCAATTCGGTAAACTATCAGGCTATAAGGTCAATATAACTAAATTGCAAATGTTCCTGCTCCATGAGCAGGGTATTCCTAAATCAGAACATCATTAAGATATTTAGGAATAAATCTTTCAAAAAATATCACAAATTTATACAAATATAATTACTTATCTTTGATAAAAGAAGCTAGAAAGCTGAAAGAAATCTGGGCGACAATAAATTGCTCCTGAATGGGGAAAATAAATCTGATTAGGATGATATTATTGCCAAAATTGTTATACACTATAATTGCACTTCCTATTCATATCAATTATACGGTGTTTCCACAAGACCAGCAGTGGCTGGACTCCCATGCAGCCCCATAGTGGGCAATCACCACTGTCACGCAGTGGGGCAAGCATGGGGAGGCAGCTAGATAGTTCTGGGAAACCGGACCAGCCAGCCCCTGTCGGAGCAGCCGCCACTCTGGCCAAACGAGTATGCTGCTCTGCCTCCCTCCCTCCACTGGCCAGATGTAACCCCCCCCCCGGGCTGTGATGTGGCCGTGAGCAACAGGCGCTAATGACCGTTGTTCACAGCCCTATCATGGAGCTCTCTGCACAGCGGGCAGAAGGAGCCTGGCCACTCGGGTTGCCCCAGTTGGGGTAAGGCTGCTCAGCAATGCATCCTCATAATTTTTCCAAGGACTTGTTGCATAGGAGACGGGGTGGGGAACCGCTGGCTTCTGCCGCCCACGTGATGCACTGCATCATGTGGCCCAGCTGTCCAGGGAGGGGTAAGGCTACCCAGGGCATGGTTGCTTCCCCTCCCTGTCTCATCTAGAGTCATCCATAGTGTAGGAAGCTAACAGAAAAGGGTGTGGTTTCCACGGTAAAGCTTCTCCCATTGCTATTTTAATCCAATTTTGAATATCTTTTCCAGAAAAAATAATAATAGATTACCATATATGCTCACAGAATGTGGTAAAGTGTTCCTTTCTACTGTCTTCCCAGCATAAATCCCTGTGTGTGTGTCTAGAAAAATAAACTCAGCAATAGTTGATACTATATTTCAATAAAACTGAGGTGCCTCATAAAAGGGTGGACAAAGTTCCCATGCCCAAGAGCTGCATACTAAAACGTTTATATTGCTAAGAGCCACAAGACACATTAAGCTGATTGCAGATTTCCCCAATCCTGGGGATGGGGCAGTGCAGCTTCCCCCTACTTCCTTTCTCCCACCCTCATGCTTTGGTTTCCAGGTGGTCTGGCAAGTTTGAACAGCAACAATAGTGATGCAGGGTCCCCAGGAGACTCTGGCAGCAGAAATAATGGCTCAGTTTCCCTTGCTCCTGAGCAGGATCGGCCTCAGGATTAATGGGGCCCAGGGCAAAGATAAAATGCAGAGTCCCTGATGGCTCCTCCCCCTTGGGGGCAACCTCTGAAGTGCCCTGAAGGTGGTCATGTTTGGGGTACCACTGAGATGGAGTGGTGCCCTCACCTCACATCCTCATGAATGTCGCATTCCTTGTCTCTCCCTCTGATACTTTACAGGCAAAACGTAGAGAAAGAATTGATGGATGGTTGTATACTAAATTACGCAGTTATTTACTGCACCCAAGAAACAAGCCTGACTTTGTGAGGAAATCCCACCCAATTGAATTGGAGATGTTTAATTATACCCCGCATAAGAAAATTATTTCCAGGCTCTATCAAACTATCAGGAATTTATTTCACCCGTCAGACGTGGAATACATTTCTGCTTGCAGTGAGGAGCTAGATCTTAAAATTACAGATAAGTGTATGATCAAAATTTGGACTCACATGCAGAGATGTGCTGGTTCCCTGATGGTCCAAGAACCGCAAATAAAATTAACTCTCAGATTTTACTTAACTCCATAGAGGCTCCATCAGGTGAATAGGAGCTATAATAATATGTGTTGGTGGGACTGTGGTCAGATAGGCACTTACCTGCATCAGTGGTGGGACTGTCCAATAATAAATAAGTTTTGGCAAACAGTATGGGGGAAGATGGAGATACACACTAGAATGAAGGCACCTTTTACACCACAGTTAGCGCTGTTGGGGCTGTGGCCCAAAGAACTAGAGAAGCACTCAAAGGTTCCTGCTGGAAAGGCGATGATCCTTGCAGTCATCCACTCAATCTTGCAAAAGTGGAAAACACCAGGAGGTCCAACAATCCGAGACTGGATACAGAGACTGTGGCATGTCTTAATAATGGAAAGGATTTCTGCGGGTCTACATGATACACTGGAAAAGTTTTATGAGACATGGTCTCTGACCTGGAACTTATTGTCGGCGCACCAGCTCCCACCTCCTCAAAGCAAGACAGGACGCAAATCTTGGATTTACATGGCCGCACCCTTTATTATCCAAATTACAAACAGCCGAATAGGTGAGGGGGCGACATCGCCTATTGCGATACGGGTCCAGTATCAACCATAACTAGTAACTTCAACAGAAGGGGCTGCAAAATACCTTTGCCAGCCTCTTCAAACAGTAAAGGGTCTCCCCTTCATCCAGCGCTGAGGGCATGGCCAAAGGGGACATTGTCTGTCCGGACCTGAGTAAGGATTGAGGTGCCTGTCAGTGGGAGGCCTTACAATGCCCTGCTACTTTCACTGACACCCTTCTCCCAAGGAAACCAACACCTCACGTGCAATACCCTGCACCGCGGTACACGTGGCTTCCCCATCCCTTAAGGAGATGACTCCTAATTTTCCTTATCCTACTTAAACAATACTGGACCCCCACCAGGGTGCAACAATTTCACTTTACTCCTTATGGACCTAAGCGAAGCACCACGCCAACTAATGGCGAGTCAAATTGACAACCCTATACTGTAAGGAAGGCGGAAAAACAAGTAGGCTCACTGACCAATGTATACTTGCCAAAAATTCCTTCCTGGTCCATACTAATGCAACCGGTAACCACAGTATAAGGGGAGGGTGGGTGGGTGCTTCTTCTCTCCCCACTCCTCCTGGAGTGAGCGGGGAGAGCCTCCGACGCCGCTTATTGCCCCACGTGATTCCAGGGGCCAATCAGCGGCTCTAACTTTTGCGTCGGCTGCAAGGGTTGCCAGGCAACCCTTGCAGCATGCCTACAGTGCAGACATGCCTCCGTGCAACCGCCGCAAGCGGCGGCTGCACACATCCAGCCCCGCTCCTCTGGAGAGGGGGAGGAAGGGAATGGGGCATGACAACCCCCTACCGCCTGGATTTTCAGCTGAGGGTATTGTCAGCGCACCAGCTCCCACCCCCTCAAAGCAAGACAGGACACAAATCTTGGATTTACATGGCCGCACCCTTTATTATCCAAATTACAAACAGCCAAATAGGTGAGGGGGTGACATCGCCTATTGCGATACGGGTACATTATCAACCATAACTAGTAACTTCAACAGAAGGGGCTGCAAAATACCTTTGCCAGTCTCTTCAAACAGTAACACGTCTCCCCTTCGTCCAGCGCTGAGGGCGCGGCCAAAGGGGACATTGTCCGTCCGGACCTGAGTAAGGATTGAGGTGCCTGTCAGTGGGAGGCCTTACAATGCCCTGCCACTTTCACTGACACCCTTCTCCCAGGGAAACCAACACCCTGCGTGCTATACCCTGCACTGCTGTACACTTGGCTTCCCCATCCCTTAAGGAGATGACTCCTAATTTTCCTTATCCTACTTAAACAATACTGGATCCCTGCCACCCTGGGTCCAACGATACTTAGGCGGATCCAGGCTCCCCCCACCTATCGCAAAACCATTTCCAAACCTGCCTTGAGAGCTCCGAGATAAATAGCATTACCAGCCGGAGACACATGTACCCCATCTGCCCTAAAGTAACCCACTTCCTTATATGTAAGTCGCCCTCCCCCCACCGTAATCTGGTCAATCACTAACTCGGTCCAAATTATCCTACACCTCCCACAAATCGTTCTTAATAACCTGGATCAACTGTACTGCTTTGAGTCCTGGCAAATCATTCTCCCCAAGGTGAATAACCAATATATCTGGCCTGTGCAATTTACCCAGCTCCCCCAGCATAGGCAGCAGTTGGCGCCACCTCATAACGCTCCTCCCATGCCAGTTGGTTATTGCCCATTCTGAGAGCCCCATCTGGGCACCGTCTGGGGATTCCCGTGCCGCCTTCGCTGCCCAGCACACCAAGCTGTGCCCACATATCAAAATCCTTGCCCTCCTGGACACGGTATGATCTGTCAATGGAAGGAGATGGCATGGTTAAATCAGCGTATTAATGTAATTCAGCACACATAGGTGCGGTATGCTGCTGAGTGCCAATGGCCGATAGCCTGTATCTCAGGGCCCGACATTCCCATTTGCGCTGCAAACATGGCTGCGCCTATACAAAACAAATGAGAACCATAATCCCGAGGCGGGATGTTCAATTTCACCAGTGCAGCCCTGAGGACAGACATAAATTGATATCTGGTCACTGGTTTACCATTCAGGTGGCAAAACAGAGGGTCCCCCACAGGGGGGTGAATGGCCAAATAAGCCTGGACTGCCAAAACCAGGCACAATCCAGCATCACCTGCCCGGGCCATCCTAATCATCTTCCCTTTTCCCCGCTGATTAGTCTTGGATACCCTTAATCAAATTCTCATCTGCCCACTGTCCCACTGGATATTTTGATACCCTATCACCCTACCTGACCTATCCCCGGCTGACTCCACGACCATCTCGCTTACTCGGAAGGCTCCGAAAAATGCCACTTTGAACAGTCTGGCAAACAAGGTTTCTTTGAAGCTATCAAAACACACAAACCTTAATGTATTTACTATTCTGACCAGTAGGGGGGGTTTAATAGGCAGCCTGGTGTAAGGCAGCTTTCCCGCGCCCGTGCCCATGACTCCAGCAACTTGTGTGTCAAAAATCCACCACCAGGGGCCGGGTGACCGGCCAACAGGCTCATAAACCCCAGAGCAGCCAATTTACCCGAAATAGTACTGGCAGCCAGCCCGTCATTCCTCAATGACATGGCAAATTGCAACACTTCTGCCTCGGGAATCGGGAAACCCATGACCAACCCCGTTGCACCCGAAACAACGGGAAAGCCTGGAAGACTGCGTGGTACGCAGCCCTGGTGCACCCCACCAATGAGACCTGAACCGAGGAACTTAACTCCAGGATCCAAGGTTCCACAGCTCGGCCAGCATAGGTTCTGGGTTCTCGTTGGCCTCCAATGCGAGCCCGCAGAAACGCTTCATCTGGAAACGAGAGAGCTCATCTGCAATCTCATTCTCGAGTCCAGGAACGTGTCTCGCGTGGAACAAAATGTTATGCTCCAGGCACATCAGCACCAGGTGCCTAACCAAACCCATGACCCTCTGGGAACGGGATGTCAATGAATTAATTATATGAACTACTGCCTGACTATCACACCAAAAGAGCACTACTTTGTTGGCCAATTTACTGTGCCATAATCTGACAGCTACTATAATGGGGAACAATTCAAGGAATGTGAGATCTCTAGTGATGCCGACCTGGGCCCACTCTGCCGGCCAGGCAGCCGCACACCACTGATGCTGGAAATACCCCCCAAATCCTTGTGCACCGGCAGCATCAGAGTGGACCTGCAGCTCAGCAACCAACATAACATGTCCCCTCCAAACCAACATCCCATTGAACTGTTCCAGAAATGATAGCCATACCCTCAAATCCTCCTTCATTTCTCTGGACACCCTGATGTGATAATGAGGTGACAAGTTCCCAGCTAACTTTCCATACAATCGAGACAAGAATGTCCTACCTGGTGCAATCACTCTTCACGCGAAGTTTAGGCTACCAATGAGTGACTGAAGCTGCCTAACCGTCACCTTGGTAGCTGAAACACATTTCCCGATTTTCTACCTCAACGCCATTACCTTATCCTTGGGCAAGTGGGAAACCCCGAGGGTAGAGTCCAACTTGATCCCTAAGTAAGTGAGCACTGAGGAAGGGCCCTCCGTCTTTTCTGGGACTAAGGGGATACCCAAATGTGCAGTTATTCGTTCAAATAGAGCAACTAATTCCAGACACTCAGGCGCACCATAGTGGCCGACGAAGTGGAAATCATTGAGGTATTTGGTAATACCTCCACCACTTGCCTCCTGACGTACGATCCATGCCCTCAGGGATCTGAAGCGCTCGAATGCCAAGCACGATATGGAGCACCCCATGGGCATGGCCTTGTCGAAGTAGTATTTCCCCTGAAATTGAAAGCCCAATAGGTGATAACTGTCCGGGTGAACTGGCAAAAGACGGAATGCTGACTTAACATCGCATTTTGCCATCAATGCCCCGGTGCCATACTGCTTGAGCAGTTCCATAGCCGCGTCAAACGACGCATAGTGTACTGTTGTCAGGTCTTTGGGTATTGCGTCATTCACCGAGTGGCCACGAGGATACGAAAGGTGATGGATCAGGCGGAATTGCCCTGGTGCTTTCTTTGGCACTACTCCCAATGGGGAGAAGACCATTCCCTTCAGTGGTGGCGCATCAAAGGGACCAGTCACTCTAC
Organism: Sphenodon punctatus; assembly: GCA_003113815.1. Classification (NCBI taxonomy): domain Eukaryota; kingdom Metazoa; phylum Chordata; class Lepidosauria; order Sphenodontia; family Sphenodontidae; genus Sphenodon; species Sphenodon punctatus. Next base: position 338,612 of record QEPC01005414.1, on the reverse strand, counting down.
CTTCCGTCACTTCCTTTCGTATCTTCTCCGCCACCACCTCCTCCATGCCCACTACCGACTTCAAATTGGGAGGCACTCTACCTAATGGGACCTCCCCTACTGGTATCCTAAAACCTTCTTTGAACCCACTCACGACATAGCTCACCTCTTCCTTGTCAGGGTGCGTGAGCAAGGCTACTGCCAGCCTATCTACTCTCATGGGTGTTACTGGTTTTTCTTGTTCTGCCACCCCCAGAGTTCCCTTGTGCCCCTTTGAAAGTGCCCCCAGCTCCCGTCTTTCCCTTTGTCCAAGGTTTGGGCCGGGGGCAGGAAGCTGCCGGGTGGAACCCTCCACAGGAAGGGCAGGTGTATCAAAACCTGCACGTGGGACGAGTAAACACCCCGGACCAGGAAAATTCCCAGCATTGTCCCACGCTCCCCAAATTCACCTGCCTGCCCCCCACCCTGCCCGGGTCATTCAGCGGGGCTACACTCCCTTTAGCTAAGAGGTGGCCACTATCTGTCTTGGGGGCCCCTTTTGAATCACTCATGCATGTCAGCCATAAGTCTTGTGCATGGATGTCCCACCGGAGCCCCGACTTAAATGAAGCCCGGTGCCTAAATGTCTCATCGTACCGGAGCCACACCCCCAGTGGCCCGGTTTCATATGCTCGTTGAATGAGCTCAGCATATTTGAGGAGTAATGCCCCTTTCTCTGGGAACATTTTCAACTGCACACCATGGTATATGGCGTAGCCGGCCGTCCAGCTGGCCCAGTTTCTGTCGGCTTTTGGGCACTTGTACCTCTCTTTCTCCTTCTTTTTGTCCTCCTCCCCCGGTTCCACTATAGGGTCGCTGAAGAGGAGAACGAAAATATCCACGTATTCTCCCCTCCAAATCTTCTCTCTCATGGCTGGTAATAAGTGTTCCCCTATGGGGTCCGATAAATCCACAAAACTTCCCCCCATGGGCGCGGGATGGTGTGGCAACCCAGGCCCCATACATTGCAGAGCCCACGGCATCGGGAGTGCCTGCCCAGGGGCCACCCATCCTAGGAATACACTACTCTCCTGCTCTCGGTCTGCCTGCCCCATGTCTGCATACCAGTCCCTTGGGCTATAGTCGGCCACTCCTGTGTTGGCTGTGTCCCTTGCACCTGCCCCGCATGTTGGGGGCCATTCACATTGCCCCGCTCACACTGCATCCTTAGTACGCTCCCAGGTTGTTTAAAAGTGCCCCACTGCCCGCTATCAGGTACAGCCACACCCCTGAACCCACTGGGCTGTCCAGCCACCCAGGCAGTTGACCCATGGTAGGCGGGACCCCAGACCTGCAGGGTCTGATGGGTCTGTGTTTGCCCGGTAATAGGGGGTGGTGCCCTATAACCCCAAGCCTCCTGTGCTGTTCCTTGAGCAGTTGTACCCCGAGGGGCAGGGACAGTCACCTGTACCCATCCCCCATTCCACCATAGATACTGCGGGTGCTTTCTTCCAGGAGGGGGCAGGCCTAATCCAATGCCCTGAGAACCCAGCCATCCTTCCCCCACAGCGCCAGGGCTGGTAGTGCCATCATGTCTGGGACCTCGGCCTGGGGCGGAATACTAGTCTGGACCATGGGTTCCCCTATCCACCCCCCTGTCTTCCTACCTTGTACTGGCACCATGTATTGTTGTGTCCCATGACCAGATTGATCCCTTTCTGCAATTGCCCGCTCCAGGGCCTCTATCCATGCTAGTAAGTGCGGGTCCTCACTGCCTCGTGCCTCCTGCTGGTACCTGGAAAATTCTTGCACGGGGGTGGGGGCCCCTCCTCTCGAGACATCACTGTCACTGGTTGGAGGGTCCGCACCCCCACTTTACCATGTTTGAGTGACTCAGTTTCCCTTGCGCACAGCTCTCTTGAATTAGTTTCTCTCTCTGGCTAATTCAAGTGTGCCACAATGAAACTCCTTTGTCACACAAGGGCCCGATCCTTCCCATTTACAGACTCTTTACTCTCTGGGTTCGCAAGAGCTTGAGG
>QEPC01005414.1:312950-331998 GCA_003113815.1 Sphenodon punctatus | reverse complement strand
CATTGGCCCCGCCGCCCGCCCGTCTCCTCGGAGGGCGGGCGGCGGGGTGCGTGGAGGGGGCGGGGCCGTGCGGCCGCACGTTGCGCCGCGCGGCCCCGGCCCCTCCCACTTTCCCCGCCGGGATCCCCCCGGCACGTCTGTTGGGCCGTGCAGGGGTGACCCCGGCGGGGAACGAAGACGTTGGTTCCGGTACGGGGCCAAAGGGCCCCGTATCGTCTGAAAGTACCCTATGGCATGTCTTAACAATGGAAAGGATTTCTGCGGGTCTACATGATACACTGGAAAAGTTTTATGAGACATGGTCTCTGACCTGGAACTTAATTGCAGAACACATAGACATGGAGAAGACAAAAACATCCCTTAACTTAAAGTCAATCTGAACGTGACACCCGACTATATATTTAATCAGTGACAGTCTGAACACACGAGAGAAATGTTTTTCTTTTCTTCCTTTAGAACTTGTGTATATGTTAACCATTTGTTGGTGATGTACTTATTGGTTTGATATACAGTTATATAATTGGGGCAGCAACAATGTGATGCTGCTAAGGTTGATTTGAGATCTTTGTTTAATCGTTGTTTATAATCTGTACTTTTTTTCTTTTTTCTTTAAACTGAAACAGTTTAAAAAGAAACAGCCAGCCACTCCAGCCCCAGGACCCACCATCAGGGTTCTGGGGCCTACGTTCAAGGCAGGGAGGGCTGTCATTCCACTTCATCCAGAAGCTGCCACTCCTGTCCCAGGACTCACCGTCAGGGTTCTGGGGCTGTCATTCTGCTCACTGGGAGCTGTCATTCTACTGCATCAAAAAGCAGCCACTCCAGCCCCAGGTCCCACCCTAAGGGTTCTGGGGCCTACATTCCAGGCAGGGAGGGCTGTCATTCCACTTCATCCAGAAGCTGCCACTCTAGTCCCAGGACTCACCGTCAGGGTTGTGGAGCCATCATTCTGCTCACTGGGATCTGTCATTCCACCGCATCAAGAAACAGCCAACCATTCAAGCCCCAGGACCCACCATCAGGGTTCTGGGGCCTACGTTCCAGGCAGGGAGGGCTGTCCATCCACTTTATCCATAAGTTGCCACTCCTATCCCAGAACCCACCATCAGGGTTCTGGGGCTGGCCTTCCGCTCATGGGGAGCCATCATTCCATCACATAAAGAAACAGCCAGCCACTCCAGCCCCAGAACCCACTGTCAGGCTTTTGGGGCCTACGTTACAGGCAGGGAGGGCTGTTGTTCCACTTCACTGTATGCCAATGCTACACTGATGCCAGCCAACCTACGTTACAGGCAGGGAGCGCTGTCGTTCCACTTCATCCCGAAGCTGACATTCCAGTCCCAGGACCCACCATCAGGGTTCTGGGGTCTACATTCCAGGCAGGGAGGACTGTCCATCCACATCATCCAGAAGCTGCCACTCTAGTCCCAGGACCCACCGTCAGGGTTCTGGGGCTGTCATTCCGCTCACAGGGAGCCCTCATTCCACCACATCAAGAAACAGTCAACCACTCCAGCTCCAGGACCCACCATCAGGGTTCTGGAGCCTACATTCCAGGCAAGGAGGGCTGTTGTTCCACTTCATTGCCTGAAAATGCTCCACTGATGCCAGCGAGACTACAACACCCAGCCAAGTAGGGGTTCCAGCCCTGGCCGGGTCTCTGCCTCTGCCTCTGCTCCACTGATGCCTGGCAGCCTGCAATGCCTGGTCTTTGATGCTGCTGCTGTCACTGGGTCTCAGATGGCCAGCCATGCCCCCATGGGCACCCCCGAGGGCCAAGCACTGAGCCTGCCTGCCTGGGCAACCAGGGGTGCCAAGCTCCAAGCCTTCCTGGTCTGCTCCTGCTACTGTGTCTCCAACAGCATGCCATGCCCCCATGAGCACCCCTGGAGTGCCCCAAGCCTCTACCATGGCCAAACTTTCCAAACATTCAGGGGGGTCCGAACTCCGCGGGACCAAACCCACGAATCTGAACTAAGTTTTGGACCAAACATCTGAACGTTCAAACATCTGAACTCCGGTCTGTTTGTACATCCCTACAACTGAGATGAGGCTGGGAATGGAGGAAAGGTTTGGGTTCCTTGAAGCATCCTAAGACTGAGGTTCTTTCAGGGGCTGCTGCAAAGTAAGGTCCAGAGAACAGTTCAGGAACAGGTCGATGAAAAGGTCTGTGCATGATCAGTTCCATGACTAAAGGACATCAAGACAGTCTGGGGGTCTTACATACAGATGAGGGGAGTGGACAACAGGCTGAGGTGCTGGAGCGAACAAGGAGGTTAGTGGACCAGAAGGACTAAGGACCAGTTTCAGAAGGTCCAAACAGACAAAGAGAGTCCTGGCGGAATCAGATCCATATGAAGCAGAACCCAATCAAAACAGGATTGAGCTGGTCCTAGCACAAGCCATCAGGAAACAAAGGAGAACAAGCAGAGGAAACATGATGTGCCTAGATTCCTGTAGCTACTCCTGCTTTTTATATGGCAGGGAGAAAACCCAGAAGCTAGGAGGGGATGGAGAAATAGTGAGAAGGGGTCTGGCCTGAACAGTACAGGGTAGGCCAACAAACCACAACCAAAATTCAAGTCCAGAGATAGCAGTGACACTAGCAAATTGGCCACTGACCCAGAGTCCCAAAGCTGCTGGTTCCGGGCAAGGTTCCTTATAGATTTGCACTAACTATTTCTCCACAGCTGAGCATTTATGGGGCCTTCCTTTTGCATGGTGCATTCTTTGGTGCATATTGAGGGCTGAGCTCACTGAGCATTTCTCAGTAATAGCACATGTGTGGATTCTCTGATGTATATTGAGTGCCCTCAACTTCTTTCCTCACATGCCTGGCATGTACAGGGTTTCTCTCCTGTGTGGATTCTAATTTTTAAAATAGCAAATTTAAAAGTGAAAGAAATGACACTTTACCTAAAACAGATTTGAGCCCTTGACCTGCAAGTTTTCTTTTCTATCACCTGCTCGTTTCCTCTTTTTGTTTTTCTCATGGAGCTTTACATTCTGCATGCCATCTACATTGGGTAGATTTTAGATCTGTATTCACTGTGGGACTTTTTTATTCATTGTGTATTCCATAATAAAGTGGGACATTTTAATTGTGGTCTGCCAGTGGTGGCAGGAAGGGGGAAAAGAAACAGAGACACAGACCCGTAAGGTAACTTGCCAAAAGGTCACAAAGCGGGTTAGTAGCAGGTCCTGGAACAGCACCCATGAGCAGGACCAGGGTCCATTAGACCAGGTAGTATCCATATGAAAAAGTAAGACAAACATGGTTTTCATACAGTGTCAGGACTGAAAAGTAATATAAACACAGGGTGTTTTTACACACACATTTCTCCTGCATGTTTGCTGTTACATCCTGAACTTCCTGTGTGTCTAAATCACTCACCAAGTTCTTAAACATCTGGCTCTTCGAACTTCTGCATAGAGCTTCTCCCAGGACTTTTGTATGTAAAAGGTTCTCCTGGTAAATTGCTTTGCTCCAGGCAGCTGTGGTCACTTGGTTTTCATGGCAGCCCCTCACGTATACAGGTGTGCCTACTTTAGGCTGCCTCAGGGCAGTGTCTGTGTGAAGAATGTATCCAGGAACTGCCTCAGGGCAGTCTGTGTGTGAAAATTATAGGGATGGGCGAACGCGGTTCGGAAGTTCGGAGTTTGGCCCGAACTCGGCCTGTTCGGACGACTGAACCAAACCGAGCTTCCAAACACGAACTGGTTGAACCGAACTCAATTCCGAATGCCGAAATGACCAAACAGTTTGGTCAGTTCAGGTGAGTTCGGGTGGCAAAAAAAGGTTCACTGTAAGGTCCAACGTGACAGGGAGGGGTAGTACTAGTCACTGAGGAGCAGACTTCCAGGCACGGAGAGGCTTGCAAGAAATGAAGCTATCTGCCTCCCCCCTTCCCAACACCTTCTGAGCTAGTCACAGTGACTAGCAGGCATTGAGTAGGATTATTCGATTGCTTTAAGTTTCATTTCAGTTTTGTACTGAAATGAAACTTAAACCTTAAACTGAACCTTGTGTGTGTGATTCCCCCTCATCCCATATAGAGAGAGATAGAGAGATATAGAGAGATAGATAGATAGGTTAGGGATAGTAGACAGTTGTAGGAGCTAGCTTAGTGATAGAGATAGCATTAGTGATTTAGTTTTAGTGTTTGTAGGAGTAGGCCTGTGTACTTATTAGATAATCCATTTAGTTCATAGCATTTAGAATAGTTAATAGCAGTTAGATTTAGTGTAGATAGATAGATATAATATTAGATTTTTTTTAAAAAAATTTAAAACCCATATAAAAACCAAAAAGCAAATAAAAAACAAAAGAAAACCATATAAAACCCAATAAAAAACAAACAAAAATATATATTAAAAAAAAAAAAACCACGCATAACATTTCCCAAACGGCTGAATGGCCGAACCGAATGGCCGAACCGAATGGCCGAACCCGGCAAACTAACCGAACTGCTGAACCGAACGTACGAACAGAACGCAGCCGAACCAAACAGCCGAACCGAACGGACAAACCGAACGCAGCCGAACCGAACGTACGAAACTGAACCGCGATCCGTTCACCCATTCCTAGATAATTAGAATGCATCCAGAACTTACTTGTGGACTTGTAAGCCCAGAAGATTGAAAGACCAGCATTTTAAGGTGTGTGTAAAAATGCCCACAGTTTTATTTAAATTTGCCTTCAGTTTTATTTAAATTTGTCCTCCACCTTTTCTTCCAACCAAAAGTGGAATAGTGTGTATCTCCAGTTTTCATATTACAAAAAAAACACAACAGCAATAACTGAAGTATCATAGTCTGCACTTCTGGATTCAGTTGAAATGACTGATAACTTTAATTTAAGAGAACTCGAAAATCCCAGATGAATTACTTTCCTTGGGTTTGAACAAGCAAAGCAACATAATTCTACATGCCGCCTTTTCATTTCCCACCCAAAGTCACTTTGCTGCTCCATAGCTTTCTCATGGCACTTTTCACTTCTTCATTTTTCAGTGTGTAAATTAAAGGGTTTAGCATTGGGGTTATAATAGTGTAGAACAAAGCTACTATCTTGTCCTCAGAGAATGTGGTGGAAGGTCTCAGGTAGGTGAAGATACATGGCCCCAAAAATAAAATCACTACAGTGATGTGGGAGGCACAAGTGGAGAGAGCTTTGAGACGCCCTTCAGAAGAGTGATTCCTCAGAGTGACTAGGATAACAATGTATGAAACAATCAACACAAGAAAACAGCTCAGGGAAATCATCCCAGTGTTGGCAACAACTATCAGGCCAACAATGTAGGTGTCAGTGCAGGCCAGTTTCAGTAAAGGGTGGACATCACAAAAATAGTGGTCAATCACATTGGGTCCACAGAAGGGTAGATGAGTGGTCACAAGGGTCTGTACCAATGAATGCACAAACCCACCCACCCACGAAACTGCCACCATCCAGCTGCACACGTCCTTGTTCATAATCATAGTGTAGTGCAGGGGTTTGCAGATTGCAATATATCGGTCATATGCCATCACTGTGAGGAGGAAGATCTCAGTGCAGCCAAGGAAGTGGCCCCCGAAGAGCTGTGCAATGCAGCCAACAAAGGAGATGGTTTTCCTCTCAACCAGGAAGTCCGCAATCAACTTGGGAGCTGTGACCGATGAGTAGCAGATGTCTACAAAGGACAGGTAGCTGAGGAAGAAATACATGGGGGAGTTCAGACGTTGGCTTCTCTTTATCGTAACAATGATGAATAGATTTCCCAGCAAAATTGCTATGTAGAAGAGTAAAAACAGAAAGAAACAGGCTTGCTGTAACTCCCGGTTCTGGGAGAGTCCCAACAGGACAAATTCAGTCACATTGTTTGTTTGCTCCATGTGGTCAGTGTTTGTGACAGGTGGACTATACAGAACTAGATCACCTGCCAGCACACAAAATGAAGAATATCGTCATGTGAAAACTGGTATTGACTGATAATATCAACTTGAAAACATAACACCCCACCTCAGCCAAGAGTCATAATCAGTATTTAATTTTAGGAAAATTAGTGGCTGATGGTCAAATGGATATTACAAGCTGCTGAAATATCAAATTGGAACCATGTGTGATCAGAGAGTTGGATGGATTGTATTCAGACTCAGAAGGATGGATTATATTCTTCATACATAACAAGGAGGATGGTTCCTCTTTGATGCTGAGTTTAAGTGCTACACTCTCCTTGGCCTTGACTATGGAGTCACAAACAGTGCCTTCCTTTCTACCATGTGACTATTGCAGTCTAACATGGGAATGTGACTTTGACACGTGGCTTATCTTCTTCCACTCTGACAAAATTCCCACCTTCATTTTTGGGGTTTTCAGCATCTATGTTGACATCCCATCTGACCCTGTTACTTCCTGCTTCCTCTCTAACCTCTTCCTTTGACCTCCATCTCTATACCCTCTGCCCTATGTCCATGGACCTAATCTAGTCCAAAAAAACTGCTCCATATCTGACATCTCCTAACTTCACTTTACTTTGTTCCACATCTCACATTCTCTCTCTCCCTCTTGCCCAACCTCTCACTCCTTCCGGGACCTTCAGTCCATCAACCCTCAAGACTTTGATTCCTCTCTGTCCTCCCATCTGTCTTCTCTTCCATCTGCCCTGACTCAGATATCCCTGCCTTCACTTGATCCCTGTCTCTTACATCTTCAACTCCCTAGCTCCCTTTTCTCACCACCCTATCCATCCTGTCAACCCCCAACCCTGGTTTACCCCCATTGTGCACCACCTTCACTCCTGCTTTCATGCTGCTGAGCACCTCTAGCGGAAATCTCTGGCAGAAATCTGACTTCTTCCACTACAAGTTCATCTTCTCTGAATAAATCTCTGCCATTTCCCTTGCTAAACATTACTTATCTTTTTAAAAAAAACCTCTCTATTGGCTCCTTCTCCTCTGATTTCAAGCATGCCATTGTCATCCCTATCCTTTAAAATCCTTGACCCTTCCACCCCCTGCAGCTAGTGGGGTTGATCCAGTACTTGCGCATGCATGGTCATCTAAGGTGTGTGGGCACAAATATAGTGCAAGTGTTGCACAACTGTCATGTACCATTTGCCCAACTTGTGCACCATGCACTCAGTCTGCACTCTCAAACCAGCAGTGGCTTCTTTAAAGACAACATCAGTGTAGGATTCCAGTGCAGGGAGTCCTGGACCCTGCCAGAAAAACAGCTAGATTGGAATGGGCCATGGTGCAACTGATGGAATGGGGCCCCCTGCATTTCTTCCCAGGGGCAGGAAATACTTACACACCAGTGAATGTGGCCCCCAGGCTAATGGGTTGTGGTGCAACTACACCATCATCTACACCTATTAAAGCTATGCCCTTGGGTACTGCTGCTGCTCCTGCTGCTCCTTCTGCACCTGCATCTCCATATCCTCCTGTGGGGGACTGTCAGCCTTCCCTCCCCCTCCCCCCCGGGCATGCATCACACTACACTGCAGCAGGACTGGAGGGGGGGATGTGTGGGCAAAGCAAAGCACCCCCTGCTTTGCCCTGCAGAACCCTTCCTCAGTAGCAACAAAGAGGCACTCCCCCCTCCCCTTTGCATGCAGTTGTGGAACAGTACAACACCCCTATGCCTCTAGCTTCTCTGATTCCCTCCTGTCTTTGACCATACCCACCCAGTCCCAGCCCTCCATCTCAGCTCCAGACCCCACCCTCCATAAGGCCAGGTCTGTTTCTATTATTATTATTATTATTATTATTATTATTATTATTATTATTATTATTATTATTATTATTTATTAGCATTTATATAGCACCAGCGATGTACCTGGCACTTTACAAATAGTAAGATAAACACGGTCCCTACCCGAGAGCTTACAATCTAAAGACAGGGGGAGGGGAGACAGGGAAGGGGAAACAGAGGGAGAGACAAGGGATGCAACATTCACAAGAATGCGAGAGCTCAGGTACATGTTCTTGGCTTGGTTACAGAGAACTGGGGGTTTTCAGATAACAGGTAGGGGGATAATCCTGGGTGGGGATGATTAGCAGGAGTTAGGAAGAGTGGAGCGGAAGAGGTGGGTTTTGAGAAGGGACTTGAAGGTGTGGAGGGTGGGGGCTAGGCGGATGATGGCAGGGAAGGAGTTCCAGGCATGCGGGGCAGCGAGGGAGAAGGGACAAAGGCAGTTGGGGGAGCAGGGGAGACATGGGAGGGTGAGGGACGGGATGGAAGAGGAAAGAAGGGCTCAGACAGGGGTTTGGAGGGAGATCAGGGCAGAGAGGTAGGGGGGAGCGAGGTTGTGAAGGGCTTTGTAGGTGAAGACGAGGAGCTTGTGTAGAATACACTCAGGAAAAGGGAGTCAGTGGAGAGAGGTGAGGAGAGGCTGCATGTGGTCAAAGCGACGGGCTAGGTGGATGATCCTAGCAGCAGAGTTTTGAACAGAGATAAGGGGAGAAAGGTGGGCGCGGGGAAGGCCAGCGAGGAGGAGGTTATAATAGTTGAGGAGTGAGATGACTAGGGCGTGGATGAGAGTTTTGGCAGAGGAGACAGACAGAAAAGGGCGGATCTTGGCAATGTTGTGGAGGGAGAAGCGACAGGATTTGGCCACGGAGTCAATGTAGGGTTTGAAGGTAAGGTGCGAATCAAAGATGAAGCCCAAGCTGTGGGCTTGGGGGATGGGGCGGATGGAGACCCCCTTCAATGGTAATTGATAGGGAAGAGGGCGAGGAAGGGTTGGGAGGGAAGATCAGGAGTTCAGTTTTCGCCATCTTCAGTTTGAGTTGGCGTTGAGACATCCAGGCGGAGATATCGGAGAGACAGTTGGTGAGATGAGCTTGAACAGAGGGGGAGAGGGAAGAAGTGGAGAGATAGAGTTGAGTGTCATCAGTGTATAGGTGGTATTGGAAACCGTGGGAGGCAATGAGCTTGCCTAGGGATTGAGTGTAGATAGAGAAAAGGAGACGGCCAAGGATGGAGCCTTGGGGAACCCCGACTGAGAGGGTAGGGAGGAGGAGTAGGAAGAGAAGGAGTTAGGAAGAGATACATTGAAGGAGCAGTCAGAAAGGTAGGAGGAGAACCAGTTGAGGACAGAGTCACGGAATCCAAGGGAGTGGAGCTATTCAAGCAGGAGCAAGTGGTCAACAGTGTTAAAGGCATCAGAGAGATCAAAGAGGACAAGAACAGAGTAAAGGCAGTTGGATTTAGCCACAAGAAGATCGTTGGTGTTCTTAGCAAGAGCAGTTTCAGTGGAGTGAAGGGGGCGGAAGTCAGATTGGAAGGGGTCAAGGGAGGTGTTGATGAAGAGGAGGTCGAGTCAACGGGAGTAGACAACCCGTTCAAGGAGTTTGGAAGCAAAAAGGAGGAGCAAGACAGATTAATTTTTTCTCTTGCTTGTGCCTCCTCTGCTCCACTCTCTCAGATGGAGTTCTGCAAGGCTCTGTCCTTGGGTGTTATTAGACATGATGACAGAGTGCTGCTGTCACAACCCGACCCAGGTCGGGAACATGCGGGGAACACTGTCCAAACCCAGTCCACCGACATAAGAAACATGCTGGTGGCCAGGCACCAGGGAAGGCGGTCAGATACATGGCTATATGGCTGCCCAGTACCGCCCCCATGCTGCCACCAGCCCCCTGTTACAGGCAGCCATGGCAACCAATGATGGCCACCATGGCATCTGGTCATGGCGCACCCCCCAGACCAGACCAGGAGCAGCAGGCTAACACACATGGTGACCCGCTTAGGTCCAGTTGATCAGGACATTGCCTGGGCATGTTGGCAACTAGCCTGGGTTGTGATCCCGTAGGTCTCCAGGATCACAGTCCAGGATCACCACCAGTGCACCCATGAGCAATCCCTGGCCAACATCTGGTGGCCCACCAACAAACAAGTCAGTGGCCCATGGGCCTAAGTGGGCCACAGCAGGCCACCGTCATGTTAACACTCCTTGTCTCTCTTTTATTTCCCCTTTAGACTGCATCCCTGGGCAAACTCACTGAATTTCACAACATCCAGTATCACCTACAGGAGATAATACTCATTTTTATCCCACTTTCTCCCCTGCATGCAGTCACGCATCACCAACTCTCTCTGACATCTTTGCTTGGATATCTCACAGTTATGCCCAAGACCGAACACCTCATCCTCTATCTTAAACCTTCCTCTCCCTCTTTCCTCTCTGCACCTTGCACGACAGTGTTTCCATTGATGCTATCCACCATCCAGCCTGTCTCTCAAGCATGTAGTCTGGGGTTCAGTTTTGACTCCTCCCTCTCCTTTGCATGTCAGATTCAATCTGTCGCTTCTCTCTGCACAGTGTTGCTACAATCTGGCCCTTTCTTTCTGCTCCCACTGCCAAAACTCTAGTCCATGCCCTTGTCGTCTCTCACAATAGCTACTGCAACCAGCTTCTCGCTGATCTTCCTCACCCTCATTTTGACCCTTTCATTTCTATTCAACACTCTTCAGCCAAGGTCATTCACTGTGCCCCCTGTTATGATCATGTTCATTCCCTTTTCTGCTCCTTCCACTGGCTTCCTCTCCCCATATACATTCAGCACAAACTCCTTGTTTTCATCTTCACAACACTTCATAGTCTTGCTCCTCCCTATATTTTTCCCTCTTCTCCCGCTGTGTTCCCACCTAGATATATTTTACTACTCCTCTGCCACCACACTAGCCCACTCCAGAGTGTCCTGCTCCCTAAACCATCTTTGCCCCTTCTCCCAAGTTGCCCCCTATGCCTGGAACTCTCTGAACATATACGCTCTGCTCCCTCCCTCCTAGAGGTGTGCAATTCCGGTACTAACGAACTTGAATTTTGACAAAAATGCCCCTTTTGGGGAAACCTAAAATCCAGAAAGTTTCCCCCCAGATTTTGGGTTCCCTACACTCACACCCCCTGCCCCTGGTGTTAGTGTTCGCACACAAGTCAGCCGTACTGGCAGGGCTGGCCTTACAACAGGGGTCTGTGATTTTCCTGATTTCCAGGGGCACTTCAGAAACTCCCTGTTATTATCAGAAGAGCAGTGTGGGGGTCCTATTCCCTCCCACCGGGTCCCTAAGCATGAGTACCTTTAGGGCCCTGGGAGCTCCGGAGTCCTCTCCTCCTGCCTGAGCCCCCACTTTCACCCCCAGAAGTCATCCAAACAGCTATAGCGTGGAGGCAGCACTATGCAGGCAGTGGCAGCAACAGCATGGAAGATAGTGACAATGGATTCTGGAGTTGCAGTACCAAGAGGAGGGACAGGACCCCGAATATGCAGGCAGTGGGACTAGGTGAGGAGGAGTTGGGGCCAGGTGGCTGAGAGCAGAGGAGGTGGTAGCAGCAGCAGCAGCAGCAGAAGTATGGCTCTGGGACTGGACAGATAGGAATGAGATGGGGCAGCAGTGGCAATGCAGGACCCCACAAAGAGGAGACAGAATGCCCAGGATGTGGCAATGGATGAGACAAGGAGGTGGCAGTGTGAGGATTTGAGCAATTGGGGGGTAACGTGGGAGCTTGGAGCAGTGGGAGGGAGGGATCTTGGGGCAGGAGAGGGAACCTTGGGGGCTTGGAACAGAGGAGGGATCTTGGGGACTTGGAGCAGTGGGGGGAGGGATCTTGGGGCAGGAGAGGGAATCTTGGAGGCTTGGAGGAAAGGAGGAATCTTTGGGACTTGGAGCAGTGGGTGGGAGGGATCTTGGGGAAGGAGAGGGGATCTTGGGGGCTTGGTGCAGTGGGGTGGGAGGGATCTTGGGGCAAGAGGAGGCAACTCAGGAGCAGGAGGGCCCCGGGGGGGGGGGCTTGGGACAGAAAGAGAAGACCCAGGGGCAGTGGACTTGAGGGATCTTGGACCAGAAGGGGGGAACATGTGGGTTTGGGGCTTGAAGAGGGAAGTGGATACACAGGGGCAGGAGGTTTTCTATTGTACTAGGGTGTGTTGTGTGTGCATTGCTTTTCTATTCTCCTTATAGTCTACATTCCTGTATGTAAAACACTTATTTACAGATAATATAACATTCTTTATATAAAATATTTATCATTTAATGTGTAAAGTGTATCCCGTATATTATCTGCAGTAAATTTCTATGAAAGACAAAAATAAACAGAAGACACAGAAACTCGGAAACTGGAGACACAAAAAGACAAAACTAAACCCCCATGTCACATATCCCTGCTCTCTCCCAATCATTAAATCCTTCTAAAAACCTTCTTCTTCCATCAGGTATTCTCTAACTACACACACACACACACACACCACCCACAGGCTGTTCACTAATGCTTCTTCTACTGTCCTATGAGACTGCTTTTAGATGAGCGGCTGGACTTACCCGTTTGAAGGAAGTGCTTCCTGAAAAGATGTGCAAGGGCTTTCCAAATACGGCTTCAAAGAGACCACGCAAGTTGCTATTCCTATGGCGACCGGCTACTTCCGGTGCGCCTAAACGCACCCCGCACAGCTTTTCAGGAAGCGCTTTCTTCAAGCAGGTAAGTCCCGCCGCTCATCTAAAAGCTTTCTCAGGCCGCTTTTAGACATGCGCGTTGCACACGCAGCAAATAATCACACCGCATGTAAAAATCCTGCATGCGGGGTTTAGACTGCCATGCGTTCTTTTAAAACCACAAGTTAAATACCTCAACATCAAGGTACTTAATTCGCAGTTTTAAAAGAATGCATGACCGGCTTTAACGTGTGAAATGTTGCATCTAAACCCTGCATGTGAGATTTTTACACATGGCTTGATTTTTATGCCGCGTGTGCGCATACATGTCTAAAAGTGGTCTCAGTCTCAGTTTCCTCTTACTTGTTACCATGTTAAACACATGCACCTGTGACTTCTCAGCTTTATGAATGTAACCTTCTCTCTTGCTATGTGGCCCTCCCAAACATATTGCAATTGTCTCTCCTCCCTTGTCCATCCTAGATTGTAAGCCTCCCAGGACAGGGACCTGTCTCTGATTTAATGATTGCTCGGTGCCAGGTATATTGCTAGTTCTATATAAATCATAATATAGAATAACAATAACCTGCCTCTGGATCAAGAAATGGACAGAAGAGAAGTTATATATTGATACTGGGCATCGCAACAAACACACAGTAGTCGTGATTCCTCAAAGCATGCACCACTTGTCAATGAAGTTTCACTAGCCAAATGTTTTGAGGATCCCATCTAGTGTGTCTATCCCTTTCCTAGGTGGGTCACAGTCACCCCCAAGAGGTCTTCCTTAAAACCTCAGTTCATCAACATGAATCTAGCTTCTCATGCCCATATAGTCTATTATCTAAATTGGATGAAACTGTATTTGTCAAAGTGTGTTCTTCAAATGTGGATACTGAAATGGCACGATTCAGTCTCTCACCATAGTTGCTTCATGCAGCTAAACATGGACATGAAACTTCAAAGATAGGTCTAACATATCCTACTGAGGAGCTACTGTTTGGATAAGAATGTAAGAACTTCTATGCTGAGTGAGGCCAGTTGTCCATTTTGTGCAATATCTGCCTTTGGTTAAAAACAATGGTTAAAAACAAATGTGACAGCAGACCGCTATGGCCTGCTGTGGCCCGATCTGGCACGGACCTCACCTGCACATCTGTTGAGGCACTGCCTAGGATATCCAGACTGCCAACTAGCCTGGGGTCTGACCTTATAAAACCTTTGAAGTCACAGCCTGGGCTAATGTATGTCTGGTTGGGTCACAGCAGACCTGGTCCACCATGATGGGCAGCCATGGCATGGCAGTGCAGGGTCAGGGACAGCTGACCACACATTCCTCATACCCCCCTACCCCCAGGCTGTGCCGGATGGGAGCATGTTTTTTTTGTACCCTGGCCTGACCCGCACCATGTCTACCTCAGCTGCCTGTCCTCGGTCAGCCTGGGACACAGCAGCCCGGGGCATCATTTCTGTTTCCACCCAGTGACCAACACTCTGTGGCTCAGAGGAAGTATCCATTTAGATTGTGAGTCCACTGGGGCAGGGACCGTGTCTCTTTCTTACAATTGTAAAGTGCCAGGTACATTGCTGGTGCTATATTAAATAATAATAATAATAATAATAATAATAATAATAATAATAAATAAAAGACAGCATGTATGGAATGATCCATTCCCTGTCATTCACTCCCAGCTTCTGCAGCCTGAGGTTTCAGCTTGTCAAATAGATGTAGATGGAATAATAAAATAATTATTATTATTAATTAATAATTAAACATTAATTTTATTCTTATACTGCCCCCTGCAACATGGCACTCAGAGCACTTCACAATCATACAGTAACAATATAAAATCTATTTAAAACCATTTTTAAAGGGAAGGTAAAGAGGGAAGACAGAATACACTGAAGAGAAAAGAGCAGTGGATCCTAAAAGCACAGTTATTCTCCAGAAACTTAGCTAATCCTGCTTTGAGCTCAGCTACACAACTGGCTTTTACAACATCCCATGACAATATGTTCCACGGGTTAACTGAGCATTACATTAAAATTTACTTCATAGAATTATAGAGTGGGAAGGGACCTCCAGGGTCATCTAGTCCAACTCCCTGCTCCAAGGCAGGATATCCTCTGCCTACAGCATCACAGACAGATGTTTGTCCTGCTGGTTTATGACAGCATCCAAGGAATGATATGCCACAACCTCCCAAGGCAGCCTTTTCCATTGCTCAACTGTTCTCACAGTTAGGATGTTTTTCCTAATATAACTATTGAGTGTACAGCTCCAGGTACACTGCTGACGCTATATAAATATGCATCATCCATCCATGCAAGAATTTTGTGGGGGAAATTGTATGTAATGTAATTACAAACTGTCATAGAGCATATGCCCACAAGGTAAGTTAAGCTTCTATAGCCAACCTTACCCTCTGCATTGTCTAACTTTGGAGATTTCACTTTTGTAACATTGCTAACATTCTTTTACTTAAAATTTCTTAAGGGACAAAAACTGTAAAATAATCAGTCATCTGCAAACTTACTCTGATTGTATCTACAGCTCTCTGTGTCTTTCTTGCCATTCTTTCTTGGCTGATGTATTTATCCACAACAGCTACTGTACTTCAGCTTGTAGAATGGAGCTGCCCCTAAAAGCCTTGTTCTTTGATGTCCCTTGATCTCTACCAAGATTAGCAAGGATGACACTAGCACAAGGAACTGGAGAGACAGTTGTTTTGTTTGAGGACTCAGAAGTCCTGACCAATCTATGGACCTCCCAGCTTAGAAAGACTCTGAGGTCATTTCTGCGTATAGTATTTGAGCAGAAATGGATTGAGCCACTGTCTCTACCCCTTAAACGTCAAAACCTACATTTCTGCTGGATCTGGGGGAGATATATGGTTTCTCTCCTGGCTGCCAGGTTAGAGGGGAAATGTTTAAATTAAATCCTGTCCTGGTAGCATGTCACTGATCTTGGTAATGAGCTCCCAGAGGCATTTGAAGACTTCTCATTAGAAAGTGGGTACCAAAACAGATACAATGTTCTTGCTCAGGGAGCACATTTGTTGGAAACTTTTGATACTCTGTTGGAAGTTAAACAATTAGCTGTTTTCACCCTCTCTCTTTCTGTTAGATATGATGTCCTGAAAATTTCTATTTTTGCTGCACAATAGCACAGTGCGCTGGTTCATTTTATTTCTTACTACTACGAAACCAGGGGAAACTCTACCATTCAGGGCTCCCGGACAGTGCCCCACAAAGTGCCCCGGAGTGCTGCCACTGCCACAACCGCCACACTCCTCCAATTCCCAGACCTGACTAACGCCATTGCTTCTCATGCATGCGTGGCTGCTGAGTCCACAGATAATTGCTTTGAGCCTTCACGCATGCACAAACAGTGTTTTCTCAGTGTTGATCATGGGGTGCTGTTTACATGACTGCTGCAGGTCCTGTCAGGGGGGCGCCGATTCTGTTCTTTCCTGTCAGAAAGGTCCCTGAAAATGGTGATGGGTGGTTGCTCATCCTTCCCTCGGGACCTCCCTTGTGGGGTCCCACAGGGTTCTATTCTGTTTCCCCTCTTGTTCAATGTGTATCTGAGGTGCCTGGACAAGGTCATTTGGACTTTGGGGTGAGATGTTATCAATATGCTGATGACACTCAGCTCTACCTCTCTTTTTCATTCAATTCAGGTGCCGCAGTCTTGGTGCTTACTCAGTGCCTGGCTGCTATTTGGAACTGCATGGAGGTGACCTGATTGAAGTTTAAACGTGACAAGACTGAAGTGATGATGGTTGACTGGTCTTGTGACTTGGTGGGGACACCTGTTATTGGTGGACTCCGGCCACTTCTGGTCAATCAGGTTTGTAACTTTGGAGAGTTTTTGAATTCACTGCTGTGCCTGGAACATCAGGTGGCGGTGGTGGTCAGACACACCAGGTCAGACACAGAGCCAGACACAAGGTGGAATGTCAAAGTAAAGAAAGTTTATTTACCAGAGTTAGATCAGACTGGGCACTCAAGCTCCAATGCTGGGAGACTCGAATACTTAGAGGAAGAGAGGGGGGGGGCTGATGATACCCCAGATACATTTATAGGCTTTGAGACAAAGACCCCAAAACTGGCCAATGAGTATACCGCTCATTGGCATAATTCGAGATACGCATATGAGTTTCCCATGTTACAGTGTCATATTTGAAGGTACAGTATGTTTCCAGAACCTTTCATTAGAGTTTGTTTATAATTAATCATAGATGCCTCTGTAACAATGTATCAATATGGCCCGATCTGTCTCCAATGAGACTGGAGCAGAGTCCCTTAGCATCGATGTTCACATACTAGTTCCTACAGCCTCAGCAAGAGATATGCGGGGGCTTAATTACTTCTTTTTCACTTGTTACTGACCATCTATAAATAATAAATAATCATTTTGTTTACATAGCTTCCCCCCCCCCCCAGCCTTACATGGCACTCGGAGCGCTTTACAAAAACACATTTAAAAGGTTTAAAACAGTATAAATAATACAGAGCAATTTAAAACTGTTTAAAACAGTTATTAACGAAAGAAAGAAAGAAAGAAAGTTTAATTTCTTTAATTACTTTTGTTTGAGACATAGCCTTCACTTTCTAGTAAATGGTCCCTCCTGCTCAGGCAGGCCTGAGCCTCTTAGCCCTGGTTTGATGGTTCACCAAGTTTGCCAATGAAGGTCCATTTCCCCAGAATAAGCACCTTAGGGCAGGGACCTGCCTCTAATTAATTATTATTCAGTGCCAGGTACATTGCCTGTCCTATATAAATAGTTAATAATAATGATTCCTCTCCAGCGGGTTCTAACTAGGGCTATAACGAAGTCTTTGGAATTCGACCCGGAAAGGGCGGTTTCCAAAGTTTTGGAAAGCATGGCCATTCTTCGGAAAACTTTGGAAACTCTTGAAAACTTCAGAAGCACCTGCACACCTTGGTCTGGCTTGAGAAGCTCCCAGAAGCTTCTGGAAACAGTGCCATATTTGGTTGAAAGGAAAGGGACAGTTGAGTCATGGGGTAAGGTAGATTTTGAATCGATTGGCTAGCCAAGCCAGATGGCATTGGCTAGTTTGATGGGTACAAGGCTGCAGCCAATAAAAAGAAAAGTGACAAAACACAAAACTGGCACACACCGGCCAGAGCCATCCCATTCTCTGGTGAATTTGGCTGCGTGCTGCTATACTGCTAACTCTGAGTAATTGGCTGGGCTGGGGGGGCTCCTGGCATAGCATGGCATGGTTTTTTAAATGCGTTTCACTGGGGGCACATTGCTTGATGGCTACTGCTGCTTAGTTGGCTTGGCAGTCAGACAGCAGCACCATGAGTCGCCCAGAGGGATCTCTCTGCCTGGCTCCAGGAGTTAAGTTCCCTCCATGCCAGAGTGCCCTCGGGAGGTGTGGGGGGTGTGAGTGAAGAACCAACATGGTGTCTGCTGGACTGGCTGGCTTTTGGTGTGCAAGATCACAGTCTGCATCATTGATTCAAGTTGTGTTCTTTTACCAAAGATCCTCTGGCTGCCTCCAGGCAGGGGCAGCATACTAGGTTGGTTTTTTTCAAAAATAATTGGGTGGTGCCAGGACAGCTGGCATGTTTGGTTTGCTCAGCTTGGCAGTCATACATCAACACTATGAGCCACCCACAGAGTTCTCTCTGCCTGGCTCCAGGAGTTCCCCCGGCCTGTATCCCTGGTCTCCCCAAGTTACCAGTGCCACACCAATCCATGCCAAGAGGTTACCAACCATTGCCCCCCCCCTTGCCCCCAGCTGCAGCTGCTGCACATGGCAATGCCTGCTGAGGTGTCACAGTGGCACTGAAGTTTTCCAAAGTTTCTGAAGTTTTCCAACACTTTGTGCATCGGTCTTGGAAGCCAAAAGCTTTGGCAAGAACACCAAATTGCCTTTGAATACTCGGACTGACTATTCATGACTTCAAAAATGGGTCAAAATACCTGGAAGTACTATTAGGTTCAGCCCTAGTCCAAGCATTTCCTCGTATTGAAGCTGTTCTATATGGATGATAATTTTTGCTGCTGTTCTTTGCACCTTTTCCAGTTCTACTATATCTTTTTGAGAACTGCACACAGTACTCAAGATATAATCACATTGTAGATTATAAACTGACATTATATTTTCTCTCTCTTTCTGAATAATTCCTAACTGTCTCCCCCATCTTCAAAAAGTCCACTCTGCATCCCTCTAAACCCTCTAATTAGCATCCTATCTTGCTCCTCCCTTTTGCTTCCAAGCTGCTTGAATGGGTGGTTTACTCCCGTTGCCTCGACCTCCTCGCCACCAACACCTCCCTTGACCCCCTCCAATCTGGCTTTCGCCCCCTTCACTCCACTGAAACTGCTCTTGCTAAGATCACCAACAACAATCTTCTTGTGGCTAAATCCAACCGCTTTTACTCTATTCTTGTCCTCCTTGATCTCTCTGCTGCCTTCGACACTGTTGACCACTCGCTCCTGCTTGAATCGCTCCACTCCCTTGGATTCTGAGACTCTGTCCTCGACTGGTTCTCCTCCCACCTTTTTGACTGCTTCTTCAGTGTATCTCTTCCTAACTCCTCCCCCTCCTCCTCCCTACCCCTCTCAGTCGGGGTTCCCCAAGGCTCCGTCCTTGGCCCTC
>QEPC01005414.1:294793-311156 GCA_003113815.1 Sphenodon punctatus | reverse complement strand
ACATGATCTTAAAACATCTCTATTTTAAGAAAAAAGCTTCTAAAAGCTTAACATATGCTCAATTCATTGGCTCAAAGATATCAAGAGTAATACATTACATTCTTCCCAGTTCTTCCCTTTGTCTGCCAAGATGTTGGTGAGAAAGAAATCCCAACATAAGGTGTGGAATCTCAGTCTGAAAAAAGCCAGGCTGTGTCTCTCTTCTTAAGCTTGCCTGCTAGGAGGCTCACATTCCTGAGGACCGACGTTGCTGGCGTTGCTGACATCAGCTAGCAAGGAAATACACTGGATTCTAATTGGCTCTCTTAATTCTGAGCAAGTAAAGAAAGATTAAATTTCCTTCAAGGTTTAAACTGAATCCTTATATTTTTATCAAAAATAATTGTCAGATTACAGAGAGAATAACAAAAGCTTCAAGGTTATTTCAACCATTATTTAAATAGATATGTTAGCTAGAAAAAACTAACTTAATTCTTCCTTCTCAGTCTGGAGATGTTTATGGCCTGATCATTCGTCATCTAGACACATAACAGATAAGATTGCAGACACCTCAACTGGCAAGAGGTCCTCTAACTCCTAGCCATTTGACTGTTTCCTTGGATATGGTGAAAGTTCATTTGGGAAGTTTAGAAGAAAGCTCATTGGAATGTAGCTGAAGAAATTTCAGCCTGAACCAAGCTAATCACAGAAGTTGATTTTAGAAATCAATACTGCAAAACACAAATCCAATACTTTGAAACAAAAAGTTAACATAAAGAAACTCAAAATTAATACATTAGGAACACAGATGGCCAAAAATATAAGCTTATAATAGGAAATACATGACAGTCCCGCTGATTATAGTTACAATTATTTCCACCCATGATATTAATTGAAATAATTCTACAAATCACCCTTTTGCTTTCCCACTTGAAATCACTTTCCTGCTCCATAACTTTCTCATGGCGTTTTTCACTTCTTCATTTCTCAATGTGTAGATTAATGGATTCAGCATGGGGGTGATAACAGTGTAAAATATAGCCACCATCTTATCCTCTGAGAAATCGCTGGAAGGTCGTATGTAAGTGAAGGTGCAGGGTCCAAAAAATAAAATAACCACGGTGACATGAGAAGCACAAGTGGAAAGAGCTTTGCGACGACCTTCAGAAGACTGAGTTTTCAAAGAGACTAAGATGACAATGTATGAAATAACCAAAATGAGGAAGCAACTCAGAGCAATCATCCCACTATTGGCAACAACAATGATACCTATAATGTGGGTTTCAATGCAGGCCAATTTTAGCAAAGGGTGCACATCGCAAAAATAGTGGTCAATTATATTTGGCCCACAGAAGGGAAGTTGTGTGATGAGAAGTGTCTGCACCATCGAATGTACGAATCCCCCCATCCAGGAGGCCACCACCATCTGGCTGCACATGCGCATAGTCATGATAGTTGTGTAGTGGAGGGGTTTGCAGATTGCAATGTAGCGATCATATGCCATCACCGTTAGGATGAAGATCTCAGTACAACCAAAGAAATGGACCCCAAACAATTGTGCTATGCATCCAACAAAGGAGATGGTTTTCCTATCAACCAGGAAGTCTGAAATCATTTTGGGGGCTGTGACAGAGGAGTAGCAGATGTCTACAAAGGACAGGTAGCTGAGAAAAAAATACATGGGGGAGTTCAAATGTTGGCTGCTAATTACAGTGACAATAATGAGGAGATTTCCCAGCACAATAATGGCATAGAAAAACAAAAAGAGCACAAAACAGATCTTCTGCATCTCTTCATTCTGGGTGAGACCCAAGAAGATGAATTCCGTCACATTGTTTGTTTTCTCCATGTGGGCGGCGTAGGAAATGGGTATTCAATATACAGCTCTTTCACCTGTGATGGTAACAGATAAGGGATATCATCAATAATAAACAGAAATTCTTTGCAGATGTAACCCCCCCTTAAACACACCCACCTCATTAAAAGGTGGGGTGGCAACATATTATGCCCCTAGGGGTTAATTCAGAGGCTTGGCCATTCCTTGTGAGTGCTGCCAAAATGGAGTGCAGAACTGAAGCTTCTGGGATTTGGGAGGACAGCAGGCAGAGAGCAGATTCTGGGAGAGGAGCATCCTATTTCCAGCAGCTTACTAGCGACAACCTCCACCAGCTCAAAGTACTGGAGATCCCTTCAGGAGCAGGGAGGAGATAAGCCATGTCAGTTATTGGCCCTTTTTACATGGACGGGGTGAGTGAGGGTATGGGTGTTATGGCACGGTGGGTGGAGGTGGGTGTGTGTCCCATTACACGAACACACACTCACGTCCACCCATGGGGCCTCCTCCAGTTTTCCAGAGGACTCCGTGGGTGGAGGTGGGTGGATGATGGGAGCGCACAAGCACCCCCACCCATCCCACTCGGTGTTCACATGGATGAACACTGAGCAAACACCCATCCACCCACCCACCACTGGCCATTTACACAGACGGCCCCCTCCCCCTCACACGCACCTGAACACCGAGTAGGCGGGGACCATCCGTGTAAAAACGGCCTCTGACAGAATGTTGGGGCTCCTCTCAAGAACCACAAGGAGAGTGAGGTACTTTCCCTCCAAAGCCAATTAGGGAGACGGTCTTCAATTGCTATAAGGTCTGAAAGCAGCTCACCAGATGTGGAACATCCCAGAGCGCCAACAGCAGAACAGGCCAGCCAAACCCAGGGCACCAGCTTAGAATGGAGCAGATCCATGCTGCAGCTCCACTCCCAGCCAGCTCTTGCCGCAGCAACTCTATAAATTTGTGGGTGCCAGCCTAGCGTGTCAGGCGTTCCATCTGCAACTCTATGGTGTGGGGGGGAGTGCCACATCATCAGACTGTGGCCAGGGGAACACACTGGGTCTGTGGAAAGTGGACCCACGTGGGACTGATCAGGCGGGTGTACGGGGGAGGGTGCGCTCTCAGAGCAGCTCCAGGGGTGGGCTCCCCCACATCCATTTAAAAACACTCAATGTGTCTCTCATCTCCCGAGCTGTTTCAGGAGGGGCGGGGTATAAATGTGATGAAATCAATAAATATAAATAAATAAATCTCCTACAGTATTAGATGATAGCTTAGTCATGCAGCCATCTCAGCAGGATTCCTCTCTCTCAGGCTTAGTTTGCCTTTTCCAGGCCTAAATTCCTCAGCACTCATGCAGGATTTGGGTCTTACTCTCTGCTGCTCCCTCTTTGGCCCAAATGAAGCTGAGCGATATAATAAAGGAGAGAGACCCTCCTCCCATCTCTTTGCCTTTGTCTCCCCTAGCTGACCCTTGAGGCTTAGCAGAAGCAACAGTTCAAAACCACATTTCTGAGAGGATCGGAGAGATATGGTGAATATCAAGATGCACTGATCAAAGAGAGAGATTTACCAGAACAAAAAACTTTACAGTTTAAAAAACTGTTAAATGCACAACAGTTTTTAAAACAAAAAACTTTCCTCTTCAAAAACATCACAAAATCATTTTGACTCTAGTTTAAACTCCAAAAAATATACAAATTCATTACAATTACAATTAAAAAAACATTCAACTCCATACATTGCAACAAGACATAAATGCCAAAAAGCATGGAAATTATTTCAGAATTTGAGGAATATTTAATATTTTATCCTCATCAACATAAATGTAATATATGTACTTAATTCCTTACCATACATGCTTACTCTTATTCATTTTTATCAATAATTAAACTTTCACATTTTTTCATTAAACTTTAATTTATTATCATAATTCGACAATTAACAATTTTTTCCAGAGTGCCTTAACTCTGTCCTTTACATGTACAGAAACTGTATACACTTTATACAGTAAACTGTTAACAATGTCAGTGTAGAGAACTTTATACAATTCGTTGTACAGAATGCAGTTCTGCAGAAATAAACAGAGTTAATGTCGAAATATGATAATGGAGTGGCTGCATGACAGTGGCCACCCTGGGAGACGCTTGTTTGAATCCCTCCCCATGCACTCTACCCGAGTGACTGCTTGGCAGCTGTGCCACTCAGTGACCACGGAACACACACAAACACACCCCGCAAACCTTGCTCATTTGAAAACACCCTTTGAATAACGAGCTTCCTATAGGAAAGCATGAAAGCATGTGGGTAGTGCTGGGCTTGGGGTGAACTTATTCGCTCTTTCTATGAACATATATAGATTGCCAGACAGAGGGGCGTAGCTATAATAGGTGCAGTCAAGTCAAGTCAAAGTTTATTATTTACATAGCCATTGACAATTATAAAATTAACCAATAATGAAAACATTCAAACATAAAAAATCATTTACAATTAATCCATCCTATTACATGAAAACTCCACCTTTGATCCATAGCAATGAACCAAATCTTACAGTCAACAACTTTAAACAATATTAAACACCAAAAGGTAGAACTGCATGTACCGAACCTTTGATACTATGCATAATCTACCCATCATACAATTCCTAGCCAACCCATTTAACCCATTCCACCACTATGCCTTAATACCATCCTTTAAGTTCCTTTGCCACTCTAGAAGAAACCAGATAGTCCTTATCCCTAAGAAGAAATTCTTCATTTAACTTGCAAGAGCCTGGGAATTTTAAAAGAGGAACAATAAGAGTCTCCCTCCATGCCTGATACAAGGGGCATATAAATAAAATATGTGCCATGGTTTCGATACATTTTTTATGTAGCTTACTACATTCCACACAAATCCTCTCATCCCAGGAGGTACCGTTTAATCAGCCTTCTGTGACTGCTGATGGAAACACATTCAATCTGGCCAAAGTCAATGCCACCCTTATATTACACATCCTAGAATCTACCAAATAGCTGGGACCCTTAGAGGGGATCGGAATGTTCCTGTACAATTGAGAAACTTTCTGAATACGGGTTTTGATTTCCGACAATATCCTATCAAAAGAAAAAGACAGGGAATATGCAGCTGAAAACCCCAAAGATCCCAAAATTGAATTTATTGATTCTGGCCATTGGCCTACCATAGTCTGAACAGTCAAACCTGCCAGTGAACCCAAAGGTGCCAGATTTAGGCGCAGCCAATATTTTATAATGACGAGTTTAACATACATCGCAACGCATTTAATACCTGTTTCCACTCTTAAAATTATTGCCAGGGTAGATCTGGGTGCATGTAAGATAATCTGCAGCATTCTATTTTGTTCTACCTCTAGAGCTGTTAGCTCATTTACACTCCAAATTTGAGCCCCATATAGTAATTGAGACACCATCTTCACCTTAACCAATCTCAGAGCTGATTTGAATAATCAACCCCTCCCTATTCCAATAAAAACCAGCAATGGCATGCCCAGTAGCCCTTATCATTGCCTGAACTGCCTTAAGATGGACATTCCAGGAGGGGGCTGCAGAAATAATAACCCCTAGGGTGCAGTCACACCGGGGCCCACATGCTTAGGCGGCCCACGTGCAGGAAGAGTGCATTATGCACACTGGAGTAAGTTCCCCCAGCAGGGGGCCCATTCCCACCTAGCTACACCCCTGGCCCCAAAGGATCAAACCCATGCCAACCTGGCCCATGATCTTTTCTCCTACAGAGGCCAACATTTGTTCCTTCATAGGAATACTTTGGGTGTGATCTTCAAACCACTTAGTGCTGGTGCTAGCTCTTGGTACAGGTGTGAATCCCATTGAAATGCAATGAAGAAGGGCTAGACCTGGGACTAAGCAACTTAAGGGCTGTGCAGGAGCTAGAGTTGGCTGGGATTTTCCAATTGTTTTTTCTTTCCCATCATAAAAAAGCATTATTTTAAAAATAAAAAAATGTGTTTCTGTTATTTTTCATTTTAAATCTTCTAACCATTTTCAACTTTTTTAACCTTTTTACTTTTTCTAAAGTTTTCAGCAAGTAAAATTCAACAAAAACTAACATTTTAGGCAACTAGAAATGTCTAGCTTGAGGCAATGGAGATTTATGGAAAACCAGTTTGTTTGTTTTTCCGAAAGTGAAAAGTCATTTAAAAAAAACCAATATTTATCTTGCTTATTTCTCTCAAATATGGTTAGTGTGGGTGTTTTTAGACACACATTTATCCTGGATGTTTGCTGTTACATCCTGAACTTTCTGTGTGTCTAAATCACTCATCCAGATCTTAAACATCCAGATCCTTAAACTTCTACGTGAAACTTCTCCCAGAACTTTTGTGTGTAAAAGTTTCTCCTGGTAAACTGCTTTGCAGGCAGCTGTGGTTACTTGGTTTCCATGGCAGCCTGTCACGTTTACATCTGTGGCTACTTTAGGCTGCCTCAGGGCAGTGTATGTGTGAAAAATGCATCTGGAACTTACTTGTGGACTTGTAAACTCAGAAGATTTAAACATCCGGAACTTTGATGTGTGTCTAAAAATGCCCATTGCTAACAGAGGTGGAGTCGCTTGACAACAGCAATGAAACTGATCAGGGGGGTAAACAAAACAGACATGACGGTGGCCTGCTGTGGCCTGGAACCCTCCAGCACGTCTGTTTATGTGCTGCCCCTCTCTGACTCAGGCCATGTCGACCACAGTTTCCCACCATGGGCCACGGAACCAGCTCACCACCAGCAAACCTGGTGAGGAGAAAGTGTAGAAATGTTTTATAATGCTATTATGATATGGTGGAATTAAATTATAAATTCTAAAGTGGAAATACCTGGCATTGTTGCAGAACATGAACATTAGCAAGAGAGAAAATTTCAAACCAAGCATGCAGAAAATGGATTATGAGAGGGAATAAAACACTGTCAAAAATGTCTGCCAAGGCATACTTTAAAGGTAAACTGAAAATAGTGACCATGAGTCTCCCCTAACTGCTTATACAGAAAATTGAAGCTTTCTTTACATTTTTCAATATAGCTTTTGGGTTCTGTCTCAAGCTGTCTCTTGAGCTGTTTGATAGTGGAACAGACTGCCGAGGGAGGTGGTGGTCTCTCCTTCGCTGGAGGTTTTCAAACAGAGGCTGGACGGCCATCTGTCAGGGATGCTGTAGCTGTGGATTTCCTGCACTGAGCAAGGGGTTGGACTAGATGGCCTCTGATATCCCTTCCAACTCTACGATTCTATGATTCTATGTGTTAAGCTTCCCAAGATATCTTCTTTCCCACTTTAAGGAAAACTGTTGTCACAAGCTTAACCATAGCACCACTATCGCTCAGCTGTAATAATCAAGGGGTGTTTTTAAATGAGCAAGGTGATGTGGGGGTTCGTGCCCCACACACTTGGAGTGTGTGGGGAAGGACTCAAACAGGCATTAGGCAGCTGCCATGTACTCCCCCCTGCCACAGACCATGGGGAGGAGGAAGCACACCAGACTGGACTTTACAAGTTATATGTCCCTAGTATGAGAGCTGAGGAACCCAGGCTCCCCAGTGCTCCTGGCCAGAGTTTTTGTGACTTGCAAAGGCTGCTCCCCACTCCCACAGAGCCTATGAGCGGCGGACCTGGTGTGACTGGCTGCCACTGTTCATATAGGCAGGGGCTCCGCTGCCACCTATTGTTATGGATCTCTTTGTCTGGCCCTGCATGGAGCACTCTAGATTTCCCAGCAGTGCTCTTGTGAGGGGCCATGAGTGGGTGCTCCAAGGCTCATGGAAGTGTGCATCCAGCGGCTCCACATTCAAATGGGCTGTTGGATCCGTGGCACCTGGGTGGCCATGTGGGGTAGCATCTCGTCTGAAAACACACAGTGATGTCCATTCTGTTTGCCTTCTTCAAGCATGTATTCTAACTGCAGCCCAGTGGTTAAAGTGGAGGCAAGTCAAGGGGATCCAGCCTCCCACTTAAAAAAAACTGCTAAAGAAAGTCCCCCTCCCACCCCTCAGCTACGTGAAACAAGCAGCTCCTCCAATGAAATCTTTTAAAAATTCTAATGTGTCTTGAACATACCTCACTGCAACATTTAAATGTTCTTGCTATTCTGTCTACCTTTTAGCATCTTTTCCTTCTCTACTACAGTTAATGAAGCATTGTACTAGAGAGATTAATTTCCCTGTACAGTTCCTAGTATAATAATCTATATATGTGCTTGTGTGTATAAAAATGTATGCATATATAGATCCCTTTTCACTTGATATGCCCCCCTCCTCCCCGTCCACGTGTGCGACTGGGTGGGGGAGGGGGTATCCATGTGACAGACGGTGGGGTTGCGTGCACGCTCCCGCGTTCCACCCATCTCCACCGATCCCCCATGCACGGAGGCACCGGACAAACCCAAGGTGCCTCCGTGTGTGAAGATCGGTGGAGATGGGTGTGTGTTCATGTGACAAGCTGCACATGCACTGCCCACAGACTGTGGCATAGAGACAGATAAGAAACAGGATTTCAGGATATTCTTTCTACTTTCACTGATTTCAAAAAGAAAAATGGCATAGATTAGACACACAGACCAACACTTTGGATTGAAGTTCCCTTAACATAAATTTCCCCTGTTTTTTGTTGCTCTGTATGGGTGATTTCAGACGTTACGGGCCCCGTTGGCCCCGTACCGAAATCAACCCATTCGTTCCCCGCTGGGGTCACCCCATCACGCCATATCAGATGTGCCGGGGGGATCCCAGTGGGGAATCTGGGAGGGGGCAGGGCCACGCGGCGCAGCGTGCGGCCACACAGCCCTGCCCCCTCTGCACACCCTGCCGCCCGCCCTCTGAGGAGACGGGCGGGCGGTGGGGCCAATGCGGCCGCCGTGTCTGGCTGAATGCGCCACGGCCCGGGATCCCGCCGGTGATCCCGGGCCGTGGCGAGCGGCCAGATGTTACTCTTTTTTGGTCCCTGCTGGGGGTCCGTTTGACCACGCTTCCCAGGACATTCCCCCGGCTAGCCCGGGAAGCGTGGTTCAAATTGACCCCATATGCAGATTGACCGTGGCAAACATCTGGCGGCCGCCAAACAGACGTTCGAGGCACAGTGACCACAGGTGGGTATTCACCGTGGTTCACTGTGATCTCGTAACGTCTGAAAATACCCTATATATTTAAATGAAAAAAATGGCAGCTACTAGAGAGCTTACCCCACTTGCATTTGCAGATTCTGACTCTCCCGAGTGTTGCTTGGCTCTGTCCTCTGTTTCTGTTTGTTCCTGGTATAAAGTCTTGAAGGCATCAAACACCTAGCATGTGAATCTTTACGCAGAGTTGTCCATTGTATAGAAGTGCATAATTATTACATGAAAGTTCCCTGATTTGTACATTTCATCAAAATTTTGGATCTTCGAAGACTTCTTCTCCAAAGTCTCTTGCAAATGCCAATTGTATCCCATCCCTTTCTCCCCCTGCTAATACAACATCTAAGTGCTCTGTACCCTGCTGAATATTAACTAATTGATTGGACTAGGAAGAAGTTTGGTCAATGAGTGATGCTTTTATATCCATATGTTTCACAAAGAAGCACTACTGAAATTCGTCTGTCAGTCTCCACCTCTTAAAAATCTAAGCTCTACAATCTCAGAGGAACACTGGGGAAAATTCGTCACTCTGCTATTTGCAGACTTGGAGCAATAATGTTTAAGACAAATCACATACCAACAGAAAATTACTGACCTGGATAATGAGCCCACAAGGGCATTTATTACTAAGAATAGGCAAGAAGAAGCCAAATGTTATAGGACTTTTGAAAGTATTTGTGGCAACGCTTTAATGCCCTCTCAAACTCTTTTCAGCTCTTTCGTACAATTAGGAGTTCTTTAAGGTGTGAACTCCTAATTGTACACTTCAGGTAATGGCACTAATAGAGTTTGAAGCCTCTCCTGCTGTTTCCTAGATCCTTTTCTAATCTGGCTCATTATTGGAGTAATTCATTCAATATAGTAAATAAGTTAGTTATGGGGGTTTAATACAAATACAGCTTGACAGGTGCAAGACTGCTAGTTCTAGAAAGTCCTTTACAGAATGACTCACCAAACATCTAGAACCCACGTCATCCTCTGGGAACTACACAACTCTACCTCTCTTTTTCAGCTGACCCAGGCCTGGCAGTCTCTGTGCTTACCTGGTGTTTGGCAGCTGTGGGAACTGAATGAGGGCAAGAAGTCTGAAGCTGAATCTTGACAAGACGGAGGTGATGCTGATGAGTGAGGCTGAAGGAGTGGTGGCCCCCATCATTGATGGGGTCTGCCCTCCTTTGGTTACTCAGGTCCGTAGTCTGGGAGTGCTCCTTGATCCGCAGGTCAAAGCAGAATCTGGCCAGCAAGATGGTGGCCCGCAGTCAGGACCGGGAAGCTCTGGAAAGAGCACCAGCCCCAGTTTGGCCTGAAGCACTAGATGCAGTGCTGAGGGGTCACCCTGATCAGAAGGAAGTCCGTTATGTGGTGAGGGGGTTCAAGGAAGGGTTCAGAATTCCAGCTGTAGGGGTCAACTCGAGTAGGATAGCAGCAGGCAACCTAAAAATCAGTGGTGGGGTTGGAGCACATAGTTTTCACTAAGCTAAACAAAGAACTAAGGGAAGGATGAGTGACCAGGCCATTCCCAGCCCTGCCTTTTAATAACTTGAGTCTCACCATTGGGGGTAGTCCCCAAAAAAGGCTTCAGTTCTGTCTGATTCATCACCTCTCCTACCTAAAGGGAGTGGTTGGGTGAATGATGCAATCTCCCATGAGCTCTGCTCAGTCTGATATGTCTCATTTGATTTTGCGGTCGAAGTGATTGAGGTGTGTGGGTCAGGTGAATTTTTAGCCAAGTGCAATGTGAAGTCCACCTTCTGCCTGCTCCTGGTCCACCCTGACAGTTTCTAGCTATTGGGTTTCCACTACCAAGCTGCCTATTGCTTTGACAAGGCCATGCCAATGGGCTGTTCCATCTCATGCTCTGCCTTCAAGAGGTTTAGCTCATTATTGGCGTGGGTGGTACAGCAGTGGGCCAGGTCCTGCTGCATGATGAAATATCTTGACGATTTGCTCTTTGTGGGAAAGGCAAGCACACAAGAATGCACTGAATTGCTGGAAACATTCTGTAGCCCTAAAATTAGTCCTGAAGTATTAGGCCTGAGGAAGCACCCTGAATTACTATTCAGAGAGGCCTCTGCTAGAGTTATTAGAGAACTTGCTTGCTAATTAATAGAAATTAGTTAATATTAATAACAATAGAGAATTAATTCAGAGCTTGCTAGCAGACAATTTATTGTGCCAAGAAATGTTTATTTCTCCATTAATATCTCTTATCGTTGTGTACCAACCAGTTGGTCGAATGCCCAGAAAATGACCTTGAACTGAAAAATATTTTGTCTTGTAATGTAAACTAATGTGTTGTTCTCTTCACTTGTTCAAATTGTGGGAAATCATGTTTAAATATTCTCCCCCACCTCGTGGCTGATGGAAATCATGTACCTGCTTTTAGTGTTAGTTTCTCTGTTGAATTCTGTGAAAGGTTTGAAATACCTTTTTAATATGAGAATTTTGAACTGGTTACTTTTAACTGTATATTGGTGAGCCGAGATCTCAATTGAAATTAGGTGGGTCTCCTGCCCCAAGTAGTGAGTATCAGAATATTATCAACAGTGTAGGACATTGATTATTGGCCGCTGGTCCTTAGTAGCAAGAGAAGCAACAGCAGCCCTTATATTAGGTTCTGTTTTATTCCATATATGTGTGTGAGTGTAGCCCAGGATTTTGGAACAGCCCACTGAAAGGGAAAACTTCCTGGGCATGTTTTCCTTGGGTATGTGTGAAAGCCCATAGTAAGGGAAAGCAATCTGCTCCATGGGTGTGCCCTCCCTGAGTGTATTTCATTTGCATGCATGCCTGATTTGCATGCACGTTCCAGGTGCATGATGGGAGGCCATAGAGGACAATTTTGGGGCCCATTGGACAGTAGTGAATTAGTCCCCTTCCCTCCCCCAAGCCATTGTCTTGGACCATAGTAATCTGGACAAAGCCCTGGGACTGAGGTTGGGCCACCATAACTGCCGAGCTGTTGGAAATAGTGCCCATCAAGATGCTGGACCAATGCAATTAAGCTTGTGGAGATGGTCTATGTACTCTGGTAGTGTTGTTAGTGTCTCCCTTTCTGGTAGTGTACTCTGGTAGTGTTGTTAGAGTCTTTAGAAATCTCTGAAGTGTTGATATTGGAGAACACCAGACTACTTAGTGTCTAGGGAGTTCCTCTGACCTAACTTCTAGCTGGAATCACTTGGTGGGTCAGATACAGGATCTCCAGAGAACAGTGTCATAGAGAGCAGCCAGTGTTAGATGAGTGGACTTGGTAAGTCCCTCTGACCCAGTCCCTTGCTGAACTCACTTGCTGGATCAGGAGGTAGACTCCCAGGGTCTTCTGAAGACAACACCAGGGAGCTGCAGCAGCCTATGAAGAACAATCTCCATGGGTCAGGTTGAGGCAAAGACTGCTGAGGCGTGCCTGAGGATGCTGCCAATGGAAAGCAGTGGCAGTCTTTGTGGGACAACCAGGGTTCTGTGAACTGCGCATCCCCCAAAGAACTGTGAGTGGGGTGAAAGGGTTTGGGAACACAGAACTGTGACTCTTTGCTGTGACAAAGGACAAAGGGTAAATCCCACCCTTGTGCTCAGGGTGGGATTTATGTGCAGGAAGTTCATCAGTACCAGATGCTCTTTTGTTTAATACTTTGTTAGGTATTACCTGTTAATAAAGCTCCTTTATTCACAACTTAGCTGGTGTGCTTGCAAGTGGGGAACAGTAACAGCCTACCAGGCTGCCCGGTAAAATTTAGTGTCCCAGATTTCTGGGTGGGGTCTTGAGCCAGTGTGTTTAGTTGTGGCAACCCCTTGAAAAAGGTAATCCAGCCCTTCTTGCCACAGATGCTATTGGCACCAGGGTTACATATGTAATAGGATTGCGGGGGTGGGGAGATAAGAACAATATTGGGCAAAAATGACAGTTGAATTTGGACTACAAAGCATTTTGTTCTGTGAGGTACTTCACGTGAGTGTAACTAGGCAGAATTCTGAATATCTGGCACTGAGCAATAGGAAAATTAGAGAAGACGACTGACAGGCTACTGTCTGCTAGGAACCAAGGTCTTTTAGTTATATCAGGACTCAGTTTTTCATAATATCAAATGTGCTGAAAAACATGTTTTTCACCTGTTGTAAAGCCATAATAAACCTTGGGTCTCGCAACACGAGATGCCCAGTTCTCAAAACAACCCATAACAGGCTGGATTGTTAATGGAGAAATAGTGCCATCTTGCAGAAAATGGACATCATTAACTGTATTCCTTATTATAAAATAAGCTTAAAGGAATTTAATTGGAGTAACTTTGGCCAACTTATTTTACAATGCAGATTCCAAATTGTTTTGAGGCATTCTAATTAAAGAATTCTATACAGTTTGAAATATCAAATTAACTATTTAC
Organism: Sphenodon punctatus; assembly: GCA_003113815.1. Taxonomy (NCBI): domain Eukaryota; kingdom Metazoa; phylum Chordata; class Lepidosauria; order Sphenodontia; family Sphenodontidae; genus Sphenodon; species Sphenodon punctatus. Next base: position 297,832 of record QEPC01005414.1, on the reverse strand, counting down.
TTTAATTTGTATTGCTTAACACAAAGGTCATAGCAAAACATAAAATACGGGAACATATCAATCACTAATAAACACAACCACCCATACACCATAATCAAACCCAATTACTTCTGTTTAAACAACAATTTACTCCTTGCCACTGCAGCCAAAAATGTTACAACCACAATCGTAATACTTTCACTTGTATCCTCCAATAAAATTTTAGTTTTTTCTGCCTGCAAAATAAAAGGCACTCTACTTATAATTGGGGCAATTAACTATTTGAATTAAGCATTCAAATTAATTATTTAAATGAATTAATTATTCAGTTGAGATGTGCCTCAATGAAACATGCAAAAGTTGTATAAATCAGTGTATTCATATTTACTGTTATAGAATTTCTTTCCAAAGTAAATAGAGCAGAGAAAAATAGCCTTAAACTGACAGGTAATATATAGACAGATCCCTATATGAAACTATGGGCGGGTTGTTGTCACACAACCCGCTCGCGCAATATTTCAAAATCCCACAAGGTGGGATTACACGAGACAGAAGTCCATGATCATGCGCATAGAAGGCGGTCGCACATTGTTTGCAGACCATGAACTAAATACCTTGATTGTGAGGTATTTAATTCGTGGTCTGCAAACAATGTGTGACCGCCTTCTATGCGCATGATCACGGACTTCTGTCTTGTATAATCCTGCTTTATGGGATTTTGAAATATCACGCAAGCGGGTTGCTGGAAATAGTTTACATCAAGGAAGACTCTTGCATGCTATCCAGACCTGCTGAAGGGCAGAGGCAACTGGGCAACTTGTTGTTTTTTTCTGTCCCACACAGTTCTTGTATTTTTTCTCCATTTTTCTTTCTCTTTTATTTTTCATTTTTAAAGCTGTTTTAAAGTTAATACCCTAGAGCTGTTTTAAAGCTTTGCCCTAACAAAAGACATTTAATCAATTTTTCTTATTTTTACACCTCTTCATCTATTTTTAAAGCTACTACCTCTTTTGTCCTAGCACAAAATATTTATTTTACTTTTAATATTTTTTCAACCTTTTAAAGTTATTTTTGTTCCCAGTTGAAAACTACCTCTCTTTTGCCCTAACAAGATATTTCTTCTACTTTTTACTATTTTTCAACCTTGATTTTTTAAAGTTATTTTTGTTCCCAGGTGGGAACTACATCTTTTTTGCCCTGACAAAGGGCATTTCTTTTATTTTTTTAAAGTTATTTTTGTTCCCAGTTGGGACATAATTTCTTTTGCTCTACTAAGGAGCAATTCCTTTTCTGCCTAGTCTATGACCTCTAACATACCAGCAAGCCTACATTACATTTCCCAGCACGACTTAATAAGCCTGATCAGCTTTTGGAACCTGTCTACATCTGTGTTGTGAGATATAGTCTTAAAGACTATATATATATATCTAATCAATAACCTTTTGCATTCTTTCATCATGCTTTCATGGTAGTGTGTAAGCCAGTTTGGCAGGGCAATAAATGGTAGCATTTAGTTGAAATAATTGCCTGTCAAGAATTTTTGTAAGAAAAAATGAGTCTTTACAATGGCAATTCCAGACCCCTGGTTGAGCTAATTCCTGGGAAAGGAATCTTGGGGTTACAATCCAATGAGGTGGCAGAGGAACTTGGTGTCCCCTTGGCTTCCAAAATGATCTTCTTTAGGGACATTGGATGTAGCAGCAGCAGCTGTGGCAAAAGGAGACAGGTCCTGGTGATGAGAACTATGGAGAGCGGAGGCGGTGGAAGGTTGAGGGGTGAGGGACAGTCCTTGAGTAAAGGGAGTGACTGGGATCAGGGCCCCGCCCCTTGAATCCCTGTTCGGGGGTGTATGGACTATTGCCCCCGGCACGAGCCGGCAGCAAGGTCCCAGAGGGATGGCCAGAGTTCGGGAACAGCAAAAGCAGCTGAAGCACTTGACAAGTGGGTGGGGTTTGGGTCAGATGATTTCTGGGCTGCCTGGACAAGAACCGGAGACAGCCGCCGACAGCCGTGCTGATGGCATGTACCAAAGGGGCATGGCCAAAAAGGTTTTGGTTGTGCCCTTTGGTTGGGACCGAGGGCCGGGGCTATGGAATAGAGCTCATATTATAAATGTGTGGTGGGGAAGAGAATTGGCTAAAAGTGGATTGCACCTCTTTGTGAGAGCAAGAGGGGAGGAGGGAGGGGGGGAGAAATTTCAAGAGCCAATGTTGATTTAATATGAGTACTGAATTTATATTGTATACTGTAGTTATGGGGGTACTGTAGTATGTGAATAGGGAATGACGTGTATGGTATATTGTAGCCTTGTCCTATAATGGATGATTAATGAACTTGTTGATTATTAGGATTTTTGTATTATTATTGATTGGGGACTATTGTAAATGAACCCTTCCTCCTGGTGAGAGCAGGAGGGAATGGAAAGGTGAGGACCACCCCCTGGTGGCAGCAGGGTGAGGGAAGGATTGGAATTGATGGATTAGATGGTTTAAATTAGATTGGTAAAATGAATTATATTAAATTAGATTGTGGGGGTGGGGCAATTGTATTGATTTGTTTATTATTTATTTATTTATTGTTTGATTGTATTGTATTGACTTTATTCATTGCTGTGTAAGTCGCCTTGAGCTGCATTTTCGGGAGAGAGCGGGGTATAAATTAAAGTTGAATTGAATTGAATTGAAATAGCAGGAGAGTGGGGGACAACCGAGCCTCCTCCAGGAGCAAGTTCCACAGTACAGGGGTGGCCATCAAAAAAGATCTAACATCGCCCGGGGAACCCAGTTACGCAATGTTCCCTGCCACGCAATGCTCCCTGCCACGCAATGCTCCCCTCCACTCCATTAATGCTATGTCTGACTCTGCACAAGCCCCCCCCCCCCAGCACGACTCCAGGTGAAGTTTGCTTCTGTGGGTCATTCCGTTGTGGCCCCTGACCGCACAGCATGCAGACTTTTGAAAGCATTGCTGGGGCTGGGAGTGCTGTGCAGACAGAGTCAGACAGACAGTGTGCTATCCCCAGAATTAGATCCCTGGCTGTACTTACTACTGATGCACAAT
>QEPC01005414.1:225517-267466 GCA_003113815.1 Sphenodon punctatus | reverse complement strand
CTCAAAGAATTCCAACAGGTTAGTGAGACATGACTTACCTTTACTAAATCCGTGTTGACTCTTCCCCATTAAGCCATGTTTGTCAACATGCCCTGTAATTCTGTCCTTAATTATGGTTTCCACCATTTTGCCCAGCACAGATGTCAAGCTTACTGGTCTGTAGTTTCCAGGATCATCTCTGGATCCCTTTTTAAATATCGGGGTTAATTTGCCACCCTCCAGTCCTCGAGTACAGTGGCAGGTTACAAATTACTAACAGCAGGTCTGTGATTTCATATTTTAGTTCCTTCAGAACTTTATGGTGAATGCCATCTGGCCCTGGTGACTTGTTAGTATTCAGTTTCTCAATTTGCCCTAGAACATCCTCCAAAGTCACATTGATTTGTAACAGCTCTTCCAATTCCTCATCCACAAAGCAAGGATCTGGGGTCAGTACCTCCCCAAAATTCTCCACAATGAAGACCAATGCAAGGAACTCATTTGACTTCTCTGCAATGTCCTTATCCTCCCTGAGTGCCCATTTTACTCTCTTGTCATCTAATGGCCCAACTGACTCCCTAGCAGGCTTCTTGCCTCTGATGTATTTGAAAAAGTTTTTGTTGCTTGGTTTTGCCTTTTTAGCAAGCCTCCCTTCAAAATCTCTCTTGGCCTGCCTTATTAAAACTTTACATTTATGTTGCCAGCGTTTATGCCCTTTCGTATTATTTTCATTGGGACTAGTCTTCCATTATTTAAAGGATACCTATTTGGCTCTAATAGCCTCCTTCACCTCCCCATTTAGCCATAGTGGAAGACTTTTGGTCTTCCTGCTTCCTTTTTTAACTTGCGCGATGCATTTAATCTGGGCTTCCAGAAGGGTGCTTTTAAACAGCCTCCACGCCTCTTGCAAACTTGTAGCCCTTGCAACTGGACTTTTTACTTTCTTTTTAACTAGTTTCTTCATTTTATCATAGTCTCCCTTTTTAAAGTTAAATGCTACTGCTCTACGTTTGTTTGTCTTTCTCACTCAAGAAATTATGTCTTTAAATTGTAATGTTTAGTTTATTAATGGCTCTAGCTTTCACCATGGCCACCTGACAGAAATACAAAATACAAAAATACAAAACTAACATCATCGTCTTTTATCGCCTCAAACCAATAAGTGATACGTACAGAATACCAAGTATAAAATTGCCTTGCTCTTTTGCAGGGGTTACTTCAGCAGAGCTTGGCCCCTGATGGCTTTACATAAAGAGAAGTAGAACAAACTTGGACCTAGCCTCCGCCATGGCCAAGCACTATACAACGGGATTTAAATATAACATAGTGACCAATAATACAACGACATTTTGTCCAAAGCAATTCCACCGCCTCTAAAGGGGAAATTCAAGTCTTGAGTTCCCCAATATGAGTAAATAGAGCAGTCTATAGTAGAGCGGGAGGCAGCCATTTATAAAATGTTATAATTTACTGAGCTCCTTCAATCGAGCTCTTATTTCCAGCCTTCTTTTGCTGGCCAACCAAATGTAAGTCGCTATTGCATGAATCCCTTCTTTAGAGGTTAAGTTTGCCAGTATTCCAAAAGTGTCTGAACATTCTCGTGTCATTTGTCTTGTAAGATGGGGAAATACCCAGATAGATCTCAAGGCTCGATAGTACGGACATCTCATTACGAAGTGGTCCACCATCTCAATTTTTCCCAAACTGCAAGTACAGCAGCGCAGCTCATATTCAATGCAAATGTATCCGCCCTCTGTCACTGCCGTTTGAATCTGCTGAAATCTCAATAGCGTATATGCCCTACGTAGGGCCTTATTTGAGAGCTGGTCCAAATAAGGTTCGAAAGCAACCCTACTCTTGATCATTCTGAGCCATGGGGCTACTTTCTATTTATGCACTATTTCAAGATCTAGCTGATTGGCTATATCCCTGATTCTACCATCTATCTCTCTTTTGATTGCACCAGCTATTGTCCCGGACAAATATGCCAAGGAAAATCCCAGATTACTCAAAAGGGATACCAAATACTTAACCCAAGGATATAAGTTAGTCCCCTTGTGCCCCAATTCTTCCATAAGGCATGGGTTCGACAGGACTTCCTCATCTTGGGACATTAGCCTAAGCCAATACCTAGCAAAGACTGTCTTTCCAAGGTACTCCACAGATAGGAGACCTGTCTCTGCTCAAACAACTGCTCCCGGTACATTATTCACCACCCCAAGCAGTCGGCGGAGGAATTGATTCTGAATCCTTTCTAACTCAGCAACCTGAGGAAATGGAACAATCTCCAGTCCAAATGTCGCTGAAGGGTGGACTTTTAATTGGGAGGTTTGGAGAAATGAGGATAATGGGACGCCTTGTGATAAGTTTGTGGCCTTCAGAATACACTGGGCTGCTCTATTTGCCTTATTTGCTCTATTTTTAATGTGTTTATACCAGGTGCCTCTATTGGAGTATATAACCCCTAGGTATGTGGCTTCCTTTGCTACAGCCATGGTCTTACCCTTAATTACCCAACTGGTTTTTGTATATTTCCTTTCTAATACCAGGATACCAGATTTTCGCATATTTATCTCCAAGCCATTGTTCTCGCAATATTCCATTAAATTACCAATGAGTCCTCTAAGGCCCCTTTCAGTTTGTGATAACAGAATCACATCAGTAGCATATTGAAGTGCATACAAAGGGAAAAACTGTATCTTGGGGGGGGGGGGATTATGTCAAATGTGATCACATTATGATCGCTATTGCCTAGTGACTACGCCACAGTTATTCCTTGCACCAGGTCCTGTGTGCCACTCAGGACTAGATCTAGAATAGCTCCTCCTTTCGTTGGTTCCAGAACCAGCTGTTCTAGGAAGCAGTCATTTACTGCATCCAGAAATTTGACCTCCATGTCCCGCCCCAAGGAAACATTCCCCCAATCAATATTAGGGTAATTGAAGTCACCCATTATTATTATGTTGCCGACTTTAGTAGCCTGTCTAATCTCTTTTATCATTGCTTTATCAGTCTCTCCATCCTGGTCAAGGGGACAATAGTATAGCCCTACTGTGATACTTTTCCCCTTTATACCTGGAATTTCTATCCATAGAGATTCTAGGGAACAGTTTGCATCCTTTGAAATTTTAATTGTACTTGACTCAATGTTGTCTTTTACATATAAAGCCACCCCACCACCAACTCTACTCTGTCATTCCGATATATACCCTGGTATTACAGTGTCCCATTGGTTATCCTCATTCCACCATGTCTCTATGATGCCTATAATGTCTAGATCTTCATTTAGCGCCATATGTTCTAATTCTCCCATCTTACTTTTTAGGCTTCTAGCATGATCGTGAAGTGTTGTTGACTCACCTGTGGGACCTGGGTAGAGTGGGCAGGACTGCTCTTGAGTGGTTCCACTCTTTCTTGGCGTGGAGGTCTCAATGGGTGGTGTTGGGCGATTGCTCATCATCGCCTCAGGATCTCCTTTGTGGGATCCTGCAGGGTTCCATTCTGTCCCCCCTCTTGTTCAACACATGCATATGTAGTCACTGGGCAAGGTTATCCGGAGGTTTGGGATGCGACGCCATCAGTATGCTGATGACACCCAGCTCTACCTTTCCTTTTCATCCGACCTAGATTTGGCAATCTCAGTGCTTACCCATTGCCTGGCTGTGGTGGGGGACTGGATGAGGGTGAGTCAACTGAAACTGAATCTTGACAAGACTGAGCTGATGATGGCTGACCGATCTTGTGCCCTGGAGGGGATTGAGACTCCTCTTATTGATGGGGTCCGGCCCCCTCTGGTTGATCAGGTTTGCTGCCTTGGAGTACTTCTGGATCTTTTGCTGCACCTGGATTGCCAGGTCGTGACAGTGTCCAGGAGCACTTTTCACCAACTCCATCTGGTGAGGAGGCTGCGACCTTTTCTTTCGTTCTCGGATCTGGTCATTGTCATCCATGCTTTCATCACCTCAAGGCTAGTCTACTGTAATGCGCTTTACATGGGTCTACCCTTGGTGATGGTTTGGAGGCTGCAGCTGGTGCAGAATGCGGCAGCTCACCTCCTTACGGGGACACGTCACCACAAGCACATAATACCGGTGCTCCGTTCACTGCGCTGGCTGCCGAAAGTCTTTTGGGCCCAATTCAAGGTGCTATTTTTGACATTTAAAGCCCTGGACAGCCTAGGTCCCATCTATCTGAGGGATTGCCTGGCTTCCCATGTCCCATCATGGCCTCTGCGATCGGCTGGGGGCTCATTCCTGGAGACTCTGGTTTTTCACCAGGTCTCAACTGTGAGGAGGGCGTTCTCAGCTGTCGCACCTTTGCTATGGAACTCCCTCCCACAGGAGGTCCACCTGTGTTCAAGCCTGGTGACCTTCCAGAGGCAATGTAAGACCATTTTGTTCCATCGGTCTTTTGGCAGTGGGGACTGAATTTGTGGGGGGGAGTTAATTTAAGGGGGAGGATGGGCTGGGTGATAGGAATAGGGATTAGGTGGGTTGTTGTTGGAGCATGGGAGTAGGCTGGGTATTGGGGGGATTGTATTTTAAATGTTTTTATATTGTATTTTATATTTTTTGTGAGTTGCTGTGAGCCTTCAAAGAAGGGTGGGATATAACTGTAAATAAATAAATAAATGTGGCTCCCTTTGGATGTGGCAAAGGCCTCACAATGAAATCTATAACTGTGACTCACATCGAAGTCTGAACTTTGAAAGTGGTTCACATATAATAAAAGTGTAAGTACCTCCATCTTACATTCTAAGCAGATAGAATAGACTTGGGGTAGATCAAATGGAGAGAACACAGAAGCAGTATCAGCAAGAAAACTGCTGCAAGCACCAAGTTAGAGCCACACCTTTCTCCACTTCCCTGTTTTTAATGTGCAGGGTTAGTGAATGCATCATTCCTTCTGTAGAAAATGAATTGCCAGCCATTTTTTCACAGGTATTCACTAAAAAAGATGTGAAAAACAAAACATGGAGAAATATTTGCCTACATCACTGCCTTTAAAAAAAAAAAAAAAAAAAGCTCTCTCAGGGCGTTTTCACATGGACATTTAAATAGGAATTTAGGCTTTAATTCCTGTTTCAGCTCTCCATGTGAATACCGCAAATCCTAGTTTATCAGTACAGATTAGTGAAAAATTCAGTATTTGTAAAACCTCAATTGCTAGGGTTTACAATATCTGGATGTCAAAGTAATCCTGATTAGTGTCCGTGGGAATTACTAATCAGGATTAGTCAATTAATCCTGATTAAAGAGACAGATTTCAGTGTAAAGACTTTACCTACGCTATGGGAATTTTCTGCTCTATGGTACATAGGGGCAGATGACTGTGGAGTGATAGTATTACCTCCATCATTGCTCCACAATGCATTGCGGAGCACCAAGTTTAAAAAACTGCTCCCTCTCCAAGAAATCTTTTAGTCCTAGTTAGAATTGAATTGATAACATCAAATAAAGATTTCTGATGTAATGTATTTAAAACTATTAATCTCTGTACTGGTATTTAATAAATTGATTTTCTCCTGCTTCAGTTACTACTGCTTTTCTCTATACAGACATCAAAACGTTTAAATACTTCATGTCTCATTGCCCTGGGATACTGGCATACACCCTGAGTACATTTACTTAAGAAGTTTCATGCCACAAGGGCAGGGTGGGGAAAACTGCTGGAGCACAGAGCAGAGGGGTGGAGGGTTTTTAAAATTAGGGTGCTTGCAGATGAAGCAGCAGGATGGGGAACTTCAGTGCACTTTCATTGGAGCGAGCGCTGCTCCAGGTGAATGGGGAAACCGCTGGGGTGGAGAGAAGAGGGGCTCTTTAGATTATGCTGCTTGCAGACGGGAGCAGCGAGTGAGGGGACTTCAGTGACACTCTGCTCATGTACAGGGAGGAGGGGTTTGGTCACTTCAAAAGTGATGGTGCAGAGAAAGGACATGACATGGGAGACCCAGAAAACATTGCATGACAGCATCCGCAAAGCACCGTGGGATTGAAAGTCATCCTGTAAAGTCTTAATCCTGATTAACAGCAAGGTTGTATTCACACAGACTAATAAGGATTAACATTAGCTAGGATTAAAATGTCTGTGTGAATAAATGGGAGTTTGTCAATCCTAGCTAATAAACTAGGATTCTAATTCCTATTTAAATGTCTGTGTGAAAATGCCCTAATCCTTGATTGTATCAGAGCTTATTATCTAGGATTCACAAACTCCTATTTGTTCACACAGACATTTTAATGCTAGATAATGTTAATCCTTGATAATCCATGTGAATGCAACCTTGTTGTTAATCAGGTTTTAGAGTCTCCAGGATGAATTTCAATCTCATGGTGGTTTGTTGCCGTGCTCAGTGTGATGTTTTCTGGGTCACCCACGTCACGTCCTTTCTCCGCAACGTCACTTTTGGAGCAACTTCACTGAAGTCCCCTCACCCACTGCTCCCATCTGCAAGCAGCATAATTTAAGGAACCCTTCCACCCTCCACTCCCCACCCCAGTGGTCTCCCCCACGACCCAGAGCAGCAATCCTTGGATTGCTGATTATCTTGGTGAGTATAAATATAGGGTCGTGAGGTCTGGGCAATTATTTCTTGCTTTTATAGACTTACGCAAGGCGTTTGACTCTATTTCGAGGGATATATTATGGAAGAAACTGCGACAAAAAGGGATAAACGAATCTCTGTTGGAACTTGTAATTAAATTACATACTGGAAATTCAGCTCGCATTCGAATATCACTTGGGGTTACATCTGTTAAATCAATACCCATACAAAGAGGGGTAAGGCAAGGTGGTATTATGGCTCCTACTCTCTTTAATATTTTTCTTAGTGATCTTATGGATTGTTTGGAAGGGGAAGAAGGGCACCCTCCTAAAATTAAAAACAGGCAAATTCCGGCATTATTATATGCCGATGATTTAGTCATATTATCACAAACTAGAAAAGGTATATTGCTCCAACTGGATAAGCTGAGAAAATACTGCAAAGGCAACTTGCTTCAAGTGAACATTAGGAAATCCCAGGTCATGGTTATAGGTGGGAAATGTAAGGTATACACTTGGAAATTTGGGGATGAGTCTTTACTTCAGGTAAATAACTATGGGTGATTTCAGACGTTACGAGATCACGCTCAACCACAGTGAACCACGCTCAACCTCCCCGTGGGGCCAAAGGGCCCTGAACGTCTGAACGGCGCACACCAGATGTTCATCACGCTCAATACCCACATGGGGTCGGTTTCAACCACGCTTCCCGGGCTAGCCGGGGGAAGGTCCCGGGAAGCGTGGTCAAACGAACCCCCACCGGGAACCAAGGAAAAGTAACGTCTGGACGCCAATCCCCAGGCGGAACCAAACGAAATGAGCCCCAGCCGGGGACAAGGCACACAGCGTCGCTGCCAGGCAACCAGCAACAACACAACCACCGGAGGGAGATTTAAAGCGAGAGCAGCAGCAAGCAAGCGTGGCGGGATGGAGCGAGGAGGGAAGCGGAAGAGAGCAGAGGCAGAGACAGCGACAGCGGCAGGCCAGGAGGCGGAGGAGGTGAAGGCAGGCCCAGCGATTCAGGCGGAGGGGGCACAGGTGCAGGAAGGGGGCACACGGGATAACCCGACCAGGGAGGCGGCCCGGGAACAACACCCACAGCTGCGCCAGGGACAGAGGCCGGAACGGGCCCACAGGAGGCACCCAGGAAAAGGGTAAGGGCAACCAAGGGGAGGGGAACAGGGGGCACGGGTGAACCCCCCATGGGGGGGCCGGGGGGACCCCGGGCACAAGGCAGGGGGGCAGGGGGCCCCCGAGAGGGGCCACACCCGCACCCAGCAACCACTCACCCCCTCCCCCCCAGACACGAAAGACGGCCCGGGCGGACGAGCCCCAGGACGAGCCCGGCCCCGCGCGCCCGGAGGCGCACCCCCAGGAGGAGGTGGAGGAGGAGCAGGTGCAGGTGGAGCAGGAGCTGGACCAGGAGGAGGAACAGCAGGGGCCGAGCCGGAAGAAGGCCTACCACAGAGGGGGCCAGTGGGGCCTACAGGAGACCCGGGACTTCATCCGGATCTGGGGGACCCTCGAGTACCAGCTGGAGCTCGCCATCAACCAGAGGAACGAACACGTCTACCGGGACATCGTGCGCGACATGGAGGCGGCGGGGCACGAGCGCACAGTCACCCAGTGTCGCTCCAAGGCCAAGGAACTCAAGAGGGGGTACAAGGCCATCAAGGACAACAACAGCCGCTCCGGGCACGGGGCCCGCACCGCCCCCTACTACGATGCCCTGGACCGCATCCTTCACATGAAGGGCTCCATTGTTGCCCCACGCCTCGTGGGCAGCGCTGTGGTCCAGGGCAGGGAGCGGGCCGAGGTACCCCCTCCCCTCGCCGCCCGCCCGGTAGACACGAGCTCCGGGGACCCCCACCCCCAGGAGGACCACCCGGGACCCGCAGAAGCCCCAAGGCCCCCCCCCAGCAGCAGCCCGGAGACATCCCAACGCCGGGCCGGCCAGGCGGAGTCGGAGGTCGGCACCTTCACCACCCTCAGCCAGTGGTCCCAGGGGGAGCACTCCCAGGGTGAGGCGCCGGGCTCCGAAGGCTCGGAGACGGACATAGAGGGTAAGCGGGCCCCCAGGGCAGGGGGGGGCACGACCAGGGGGCCGGTGGCAGGGGTGGGGGCCCTGCTGCAGGGGCCACAACCAGCCCCCTTCACCCGCTCCCCCCTCTCCCGCCCGCAGGACATGGGGAGCCCCAGGACCGGGCCAGCGAGACGGTGCAGGCCCCCGCGGAGGGCACAGGAGAGCAGGTGCCGGACCCAGGTAAGGCGGGAGGGCTGGGATGGCGGGAGGGCCCCCCGGGCGCCAGCCCAGGGGGGCCTCCGGCCTCAGTGGGGGAGGGGGGGCAGGGGGCCCCGGGACCCGACCCCGCTAGGGGACAGGGCCCTGCACTGACCCACCCGCCCATTTCCACAGGGCAGCCCCCGCGCGCGGCGCCTCCGCCGGCCGCGGCCCCAGCCCAGCGGATGCGGGAGTACCGGGCGCGGGTCCGCAGGCGCAGGGAGGAGCAAGCGGAGGACATCGTCCGCAGGGCGGAGGAACAGGGGGAGCGCATGATCGCCTCCGTGGACCGCATGGAGGCGGCCATAGAGCGGTCCATGGAGAAGGCCCTGGAGACAGACCGCCGGCTGGAGGCGGAGGTGCGCCTGGAGCGGAGGCGGGAGCGCCGGGAGCACCAGCGGCAGCAGGGGCTGCTCAGGGGCCTCCGGCAGGACATACAGGGCATGGTGCGGGAGCACAGTGCAAAGATGGACAGGTCCCACGACATTGGGACCTCCCTGCTCCTGCATGCGGGCACCATGTGTGCCTACGTGATGGCCGGCGCACCTCCGGGCGCCCTGCCCGCCCAGGTCCCCATGCCGGGCCCCTCGGCGCCCCCGGGCCCAGCCCTGCCGCCCCTGGCGCCCCCCCGGCCCCAGGGCCCTCGCATGCGCCTCCCAGTGCCCCCGGGCCTCCGGAGGGTCCAGCCCCCCCGGGGCGCGACCGGGGCACCGGGCACAGCTGCCCATCCGCCGCCCGGCCCCCTGCCGGGGCCGGGACCGGCCCAGGACACGGCAGGGGACACGGACAGTGGGGGGGAGGGGAGCTCCCAGAGCTCGGTGGGCCCAAGCGGCCGCACGAGGGGTCGGCCCAGGAAACGCGGGGGGATGGTGGGAAGGGGGGGGAGGGGGAGGGCCACATGAGGGCGGGTGGTGGACGGGGTCACGGGCACGGGGGTGGGGAGGGGGCACAGGGTGATTGTGTGAACTGTGTGGGCAATAAAGTGTTGTAAAGAGACAGTTGTCCCCGGCCCGTTTGTGGGGGGGACAGGGCTGTGGGACCGCGTGTACAGGGGCATGGGCACGGAACGGGGGGTGGGGCCCCCAGGGGCGGGAAGGCCCTCACAGCGGGCCCCCCCGGGCGATGTGGGTTGCAAGGGCGTTCCGGATCCTTTTGGCATACCGGTACTCCCGGGGGTTCCCTGCGTTCACGTACAGGGGAACAGGACCGGGGGGCCGGTGGGGCTCGGGGTACTCCAGGGCCGCCCCCTCGGTCTCGCACACATTGTGCAGAACGCAGCAGGCACCGATCACCAGGGCGGAGGTGGGGACGGTGAAGTCCAGGCGGCCAGCTATACTCCTCCAGCGCTGCTTCAGGGCCCCGAAGGCACGCTCCACCACGGTCCGGCTCGCACACAGGCGGGTATTGTATACCTGCTCCGCAGGGGTGCTCGGGACAGGGTAGACCTTCATCAGCCAGCGGGTCAGGGGGTAGGCGGGGTCCCCCAGGATGCAGGGGGGCATGGGAACACCCTCGATCCACCTCATGCCCATGTCCGCGAAGTCCCCCCGGTACATGCGGGCATAGAAGGGGGAGATGGTCATGATCCTGGCGTCGTGACTCCGGCCGGAGTTGCCCGTGTAGATGTCTATGAAGCGGGCCCGGTGGTCCACCACCCCCTGCAGGTGCAGGGAGTAGTATCCGTGCCGGTTCACATACTCCAGGGCCTCCCCCGCGGCCGGGCGCAGGATCTCGATGTGTGTGCCGTCCACGGCTCCGATGCAGTTCGGGAAGCCCCCGGCCGCGAAGCCAGCCATCACAGCGCCCTGGTCCAGGAGCTGGATGGTCCTGTCGAGGAGCACGCCCTCCACAGCCTCGCACACATCCCGCACGATGCAGGCGACCGTGCTGAGCCCCACCCCGAAGTGCTGGGACACGGAGCGGCAGGAGTCGGGCGTTGCGAGGGCCCAGACCCCTATGGCCACCCGCTGGACCATGGGGATGGGCTCCCGCATGGAGGTGTGCTGCCGCTCCAGCCAGGGCGTGAGGAGCTCCGCTAGGCGCAGCAGGGTGGCCTTGCCCATCCGGAAGTGGGACCCCCACTCGGCCTCCCCCCAGTGGGCCTGGGCCCGCTCCCACCAGGCCTGGGGCCGCTCCGTGACCCATAGGCTCCGCGCTATGGGCATAGCCAGCAGCGCTGCCCGGCGGAGGGTCTGCGTTGCCCAGCGGAACCGCCTCGCGGCCCCTCGGAGCGCAGCGGGCCGGGTGAGGCTCCGGCAGGCGGCCAGCCACGCCCCCCAGGCCCGGCGCCGAGCCCTGAGCCGGGCACGGACTCTCCTGCGGGCCTGCTGGCCCCGGAGGCGCACGCCAGCCCGCAGGGCCAGGACATAGCGCAGGCGGACGGCCAGGTGCACCCTCTCGGTCAGGAGGCACAGCTGCTCAGTGTGGTCACGGTGCCACTCAGCCGCGAGCGCGAGGAACATCCAGTTCCCACCTGCCCTATCGCGCTCCATGGTGCTGGGGCCCCGGTGGGGGCTGGGAGCGCTTATGGCGGCCCGGTGCTGGTGGCTCCGCCCGGGGGTCGGCCTCGCGGGCCTGCGCGCGCCCTGTGCCGGTGCGTTCCGGCTGCTCCCGCCCCCAGCACCCCGGGCCCCCTCCCCTCGCTGTTTGTAGCGGGATGGCCTTGAAGGTGCGATTAGGCAGACAGAGAGCTCGCTGTTGTTCTCTGCAGCTGTGCCGGGCCCGCACCCCACGCCTCGCTCTGTTGTGCTACAATGTTGCGGTGCGGGCCCGTGTTCCCTGTCCCGGGGGCCGGGCCGAGCCTCTCCCGGCCCTGGGCAGTCTGTGTGCCCTCCGGGCTCCGTGTCCCATTCCCTGTTGTGCTGGACCATGGCTGGCTGCCCATCCATGGGGCTCCCGCTGTCCGGCCCCCAAGGGGCCCCCCATATCTGGGCCTTCCGCGAGACCATGTCTCTGTGCGACCTGTGGCACACCCCTGCCGTGCAGCTGCTCCTGGCCGGGCCGGGGAGCCGTGCAGGTGCCTACGAGAGCCTGAGCTCCGGGCTCCGTTACTTTGGCCATGTGGTGAGCGCCCGTGATTGCCGGCTGCATGCGGAGGCCCTGGGGCTGGCTCGTTTCCCCGAGGGGCGCATCCCGGAGGTGCTGTGCGCCCATGTGCCCTGGAGCGCCTCGGAGACCGTGTCAGCGCTGGTGGTGTGTGGTCTGGGCGCCTACTCGGAGTGCCTGGCCGAGGGTGGCCCTGCCTTGGCCGTGAGCTACTTCTCCTGTGTTCACGGGGCCCGTGGGTACCAGCGCACCCGTGGGGCGGCGTTCCAGCGGCTTCTGGAGCTGGGGCATCTTCCGTGGCCCCCTTCTGCTGCCTGCTGTGTGCCGGAGCCCTCCGCGGTGGAGATGTCATCCCTGTTGGCGGTGTGGGCGCGTGTGGATGTGCAGCTGGCCCTCACCATGCCCGATCCCTTCGAGGCCTACTACCTGATCGCCCACTACATGTCCTTGCAGGGGTACCGCCGGGGCATGCTGCACTGGCCCCACCTGGTCCACCGGGCGGGCCACCCGGGCCCTGGGGCCAGCGGGGCCCCCGGCAGCGGCCCGTGAGCCCCGCGTCGCTGGCCTGCCCCCCCCCGCGTGGTGCCCCCGTGTGGGCTCCCGCCCCGGCCCGGGGGGGGGCCTGGTCCCCGCTGGCCGCTCCCGACCTGCGGACCCCACCTCGGTGAGCTCCCGCCCGCCTCGCTGCTTGCTGCTGCCCCTGGCCGTGGTCCTGGGCCCCCTCCATCCCCGTGACTCCGTGGGTGCTGCCTGAGCGTCGCTGGTGCTGCGGAGGAGCACCGCTGGACCCGGCTGCCCTGCCTGTGCCAGCCTTTGACTGTGGGGCCCCCTTCCTCCTCCTCCTGGCGCCCCTCCGCCGGCCTCGCTGTGCTTTGGGGGCCCCCAACGTGCCTTGCTCCGGGGGTCCGCCCCCCCCCCCCGAGACTGCCTCTGTTCCTGTGGGGGCACCTCCTTGGACTGGACTGGACTGGGGTGGTGTGGGGGTGGGGGTTGCTGCTGTCTGTGCCTTGCCCCGTGGTGGTGCCCCCCCCTCCCTGCCGGTGTTCCGGGTGGGGTGTTCCGGGCGCCCCTTCCCCCCTTCCCGGCCTTTCCCTGGTGTGTGTGTGTGTGTGTGTGTGTGTGTGTGTGTGCCCGGGCGTGTGGCCGTGCATTGTGCCCCGCTGCGGGACCGCTGTGTGAGCCGGCTGTCAGCCTGTTCTCGCTCTTCCCCCCTCCCTTCCCGTTTCCCTTGTGTGGGCGTTCCCTTGTGTGCCTTGTGGCTTCGTTTGCCCTCAGGCGGCCATGTCTGTGTCCCGCCCCTGCCCGGTGCCTTGTGGGGGTTTAGCGCCCGGCGGGGGTTCGGCTGCACGTCTGTTGTGCTGCCGCGGCCCGCGATGGTGCGGCCCGGTTCCGGCCCATGGTCCCGTTCCCGGCACGTCTGTTTGGGTCGTTTTCCCACCCCCGGCCGTGGTTGCGCTGTTCACCCCCCCTGGTGGTTCACTGTGGTGAACCGGCCGCCCGTAACGTCTGAAAATACCCTATGTTTACCTGGGTATGAACTTTACTAACAACCTAAAATGGGACAGGCATGTAACTGGGTTGGTTTGGAAAGCTGCAGCAGCCTCAAGAGAAATTACCAAGGTTGCCCTGGGATCCCTTGAGGCACCGGTATCAGAAATTTTGAACATTTATAATGCTAAGGTTGGGAGTATCATTACGTATGGGGCAGAGATTCTTGATGAGAAATGCTGTACGAAACTTGAAGTTGTACAAAATAAATTCTTATGGGGAATCTTGGGTGTGCCTCAAGCAGTCCCTGGCCCAGTTTTAAGGGCAGAAACTGGTATATGTTCAATCTCAAATCGTAATAAATTAAAAGGTTTAAGGTATTGGGCTAAGCTTTGTACACGGGAAGCCTCGAGTTTAACTTCACTTTGTCTTCAAGAGGAATTAGAACAGAACTTGAGCCCACTGTACCCTTGGATAAGTAAGATCATGTTGCAATTGAGAAATATAGGGCTCCCAATGGAATTCATATTTATGAATGATTGGCAAAGTTTAGGAAATCAAATTAAATTAAGAACGACTGATATCGGTAAGCAAGTAGATATGGCTGCATTGGCTGATTGGAAAGCCGCCCCAAATTATCAGTACATTAAACAAGTGTACGGTTTTGAACCTTACCTAGATTGGCTTTCAAAAAGATGTTTACGAAGAGCTTATACACAAGCTCGGTTACAGCTAATTAAATCAGCTGTTCTTCAAGGAAGATATTCTAACCAGCCGTATGCTAATCGAAATTGTTTATGCAGCGATGCCTTGCTGGAAGACATCTTTCATTTCTTTTTCTACTGCCCATTATATGAAGATCTCAGGCAGACCTGTCTAAGCCCTCTGTGGCAGGCATATTATTATTTGCCGGACTCTGCTCGCCTGCAAACACATTGGATAAGACAGTGGCTCACACACGGTTGCTACTTTTGTATATCTTGCTTCCCTAGTAAGGGAGGCAGTGAGAAAGGAAATGATAAAAATGTCAAGAGGGGAATGATATGTGGTTGTCTAAGATTCTGTAACCTATAAAAATTGTTAATATATGGATTGTTGATTATGGATGAGTATGTTGCCCTGTTTTATCAGGGGGTATCTATTTCTTTTGCCCAAATAGGGGTGGGCTAGCTCCCCCTATTTTGTCTAACGGTTTCTCCCTGTATTGGATATGGGGTAATATGTTGAATGGCACAGTTTGGTGTAAAAATCCTTATATTAATGGAGCCAATCGTGATTGGTTTTTGTTATGTTATATTATAAATCATTTTTTTAAATATTGTTGTTCTTATATCTTGTTAAGTGTTATTTCTGTATATGCTATTGCTATTTTATATTTAATGTATGTTATTTGTTTGTTTGTTTGTTTGCTTTTTGTTTTTTGTTTGTTTTGACTATGGCGAGAGCCAGTCAAATAAATGTTATGATAACCACCAATCTATCTGGGTTTTCAGTTGATCTAACGGGATAAAGTCTCCTCCCGGTGCCTTACCCGATTTTGTATTCAAAATCAGATTTCTCACCATATCTGGGGATACTGGGGGCCAACGAGGCATAAGATCAGTTACTTGCGTTTCAGAGATTTCATTGATGAAGGATTCTGGAACATCGATAAATAATGGAGTTCCCAATCCTTATGCGGGGCCAAAGCTGCCGTCCCGACAGTCCCAGTATTTCAGACCATTGACCAAAATCTTTTTTGGTCCCCTGCTTGCACCGCCACCTCCAGTGGCTTCCATTGGGATTTATAAAAATCACTCTTTTTAGAGCTCATCAACCTCCTATATTGCCCCCTGGCGTCCCAAAATGCAGCTTTGTTATTGCCAGATGGTGCCCGTAGAAATCTCCTAGCTAGCCTTCTTGCTACCTTCTGAGCATACCTGCAATCTTTATCAAACCAGGACGGTTTAGGAAGATCTGCAGGACTCGCTGGTCTTAAAGCTGACAATGCCGGTTGAAATATGCTTACTATCCTCTCAAAAGCCCCTATCACGTCCCCACTGCTGTCTATAATCGACTTGGCCAATGTAGTCGTACTGTTCTGTTTTCTAAGTATCTCGCATTCTTGAGCCACTTGATCAGACCACCTTCTCCTTTTTATTAGGAGAAGGTGATCAGGGGTGGAAAAATTTAGTGGTGGAGTCGAGGGCCCATCATCAGGGACCATTGCTATTTTTAATAACAAGGGGAAATGATTTATAGAGATAGATGGCATCACCACAAAGTCCATAACATACTTTATTAAATTCCTTGAGATCATCATATAATCAATTACGCTATTCCCCCTGTGAGAACTAAATGTGTACTGGCCTAATAGATCCCTTCCAACTAACTGGTGAGGTTGCAGCTCGTCTGCATACGCTCCCAGCATCCTCGGCTGTCATCGCTTGAGGACACCACGACTCTCCTGGGGCTTGGCCTTCCTGCCGCCCCAAGCTCCACCGACCAGCGGGCCGAAAAGCGCGCGCCTAAAGGCGCGCGCCTTACAGGTACTTTTCTCCATTTCTTTTCTACTGTACTTCCCCCTCCTATCTTACTCACTAACATGTCTGCCCTATTTTCTCGCCTTTTCTTTCCCTCCTCTCCTTCTCCTCTTCCTGTCCATCTTTTTCTTCCTCTACTTTTCTCCTCCCAGCTTCTTCCTCCCCCCAACCGATCACCACTCTCTAACCTCCCCCATACATCCTTTGCTCCCTTGGCTACTTTCTCTCATTGCTCCCCTTCCACTCCTGTCTCTAGCCTTCCTCGATGCTCCCCTTCTCCCAATCTTATCCCTATTCCTCCTGTCTCTAGCCTACCACGACGCTCCCCTTCTCCCAATCTTATCCCTATTCCTTGCCTCCCCCCTCATCAACTACCATTTTTCTGCTCCCTCTGGAACTGTCGCTCATCTATCAGTAAAGCTCCCTATATCCATGATCTTTTCCTCTCTCGCTCCCTCCAGCTCCTTGCCCTTACTGAAACTTGGATCACTCCCTCGGACTCTGTCACGCCTGCTACCCTCTCCTGTGGGGGTCTCTCCTTCTCTCACCAACCCCGCCCTGAAGGACGGGGTGGTGGGGTGGGCCTCCTTCTTGCTAAATCCTGTCAGTTCCAACCAATTTCTCCTCCCCCCTCTCTCTCCTTCCATACCTTTGAGGCTCACTCCGTGCGCCTCTACTCCCCCCTCCATCTACGTGTTGCTGTCATCTACCGTCCCCCTGGTCCTCTCTCTTCCTTTCTTTCTGACTTTGAGTCCTGGCTCACTTTCTTCCTCTCTGTTGATATCCCCACTCTCATCCTTGGTGACTTCAACATTCATGTTGATGACCCATCTCAGCCCTCAGTCTCTCGCTTCCTCTCCCTAGCCTCCTCCTTCAACCTCCACCTTTGGACCAACTCCCCCACCCATACTAATGGCCATTCTCTTGATCTTGTCCTCTCTAGAAACTGCTCTGTCGCTGATCTCTCCTTCGATCCTCATCCTATATCAGACCACTTCCTTGCCTCTTTCAACATTTCCCACTGTCCCCCCTCCTCTTCCCCTTCTCTACGCCCCTTCCGTGACCTTCAAGCTATTGATCCCCTGGACTTTGCCTCCTCTCTCTCTCCCCTTCTTCCTACAGTCTTCTCTTCCTCCTCCCCTGACTCCGCTGTCTCTGCTCTCAACGCCTCTCTCTCCTCCACACTTGACTCCCATGCCCCTCTCTCTTCCCGCCCTGCCTTCTCCCACAACCCCCGTCCTTGGCTCACCCCTAGTATCCGCCACCTCCGTTCTTGCACTCGTGCTGCTGAACGACTCTGGCGCAAATCCCATTCTCACGCTGACTTCCTTCACTTCAAATTCTGTCTCTCCACCCTTACTTCTGCTATCTCCCTTGCTAGACAACACTACTATGCCTCCCGCATTGAGTCCTGTTCTCGGGACCCTCGCCGCCTGTTCTCTACCTTTGACTCCCTCCTCAAGCCTCCCTGTCCTCCCCCTCCTTCTTCCCTTTCTGCTCAGGATCTTGCCTCCTTCTTCACCTCCAAGATAGACAAGATCCGCCTCGACATCGCTTCCCACTCCTCTCTTCCCACTCCCACCCCTCTCCCTCCTCCCCCTCCTTCTCTCATGTCCTCCTTCTCCCCTGCCTCCCTTAAGGAAATCTCCTCTCTGCTCTCCTCCTCCAACCCTTCCACTTGCCCCCTTGATCCCATTCCTTCCCGCCTCCTCACCTCCATTACTCCCACTGTCGCCCCTTCCTTCCTGCACATCATCAACCTCTCCCTCTCTACTGGCTCTTTCCCTTCTGCCTTCAAACATGCCACAGTCTCTCCTATTCTCAAAAAGTCCACTCTTGACCCCTCTGACCCTTCTAGCTATCGTCCTGTCTCACTCCTTCCTTTTGCTTCCAAGCTGCTTGAACGTGTTGTCTACTCCCGCTGCCTTGACTTCCTATCCTCCAACTCCTCCCTTGACCCCCTCCAATCTGGCTTCCGCCCCCTTCATTCTACTGAAACTGCTCTCGCTAAGATCACCAACGATCTTCTGGTGGCTAAATCTAAACGTCTCTATTCCATTCTTGTCCTCCTTGATCTCTCTGCTGCCTTCGATACTGTTGACCACTCACTCTTGCTGGATTCCCTTCACTCCCTTGGCTTTTGTGGCTCTGTCCATAACTGGTTCTCCTCCTACCTCTCTGACCGCTCCTTTAATGTGTCTCTCTCCAACTCCGCCTCCTCCTCCTTCCCCCTCTCAGTTGGTGTTCCTCAAGGCTCTGTTCTTGGCCCTCTCCTCTTCTCGATCTATACCTCATCCTTAGGCAAACTCATTGCCTCCCATGGCTTCCAATACCACCTCTATGCTGATGACACTCAACTCTATCTCTCTACTCCCTCTCTCTCTCCCTCTGTTCAAGCTCGTCTCATCAACTGTCTCTCTGACATCTCTACCTGGATGTCTCAACGTCAACTCAAACTCAACATGGCTAAAACTGAACTCCTTATCTTCCCCCCTCATCCTTCCTCTCCTTCCTCACTGTCAATAACTATTGATGGAGTCACCATCCTGCCTGTCCCCCAAGCCCGTAGCCTAGGCTTCATCTTTGACTCAGCCCTTTCTTTTAAACCCTACATTGACTCTGTTGCTAAATCCTGTCGCTTCTCCCTCCATAACATTGCTAAGATTCGCCCTTTTCTCTCTGTCTCGTCTGCCAAAACTCTTGTTCATGCTCTGGTCATCTCTCGCCTCGATTACTGTAACCTCCTTCTCACTGGCCTTCCCCGGTCTCACCTTTCTCCCCTCATCTCTGTCCAAAACTCTGCTGCCAGGGTCATCTACCTCGCCAGTCGCTTCGACCATGTGCAGCCCCTCCTCTCTTCGCTTCACTGGCTTCCCCTTCCTGAACGAATCCTGCACAAGCTCCTAGTCTTCACCTATAAAGCTCTTCACAACCTTGCTCCCCCCTACCTCTCTGCACTTATCGCCCTCCATACTCCAGCCCGTGCACTTCGCTCCTCCTCTGTCCCTTCTCTCACCCTTCCACGCCTTCCCTGCTCCCCTAAGCGCCTTCGTCCCTTCTCACTTGCTGCCCCCCATGCCTGGAACTCCCTCCCTGTCCACATCCGCCTTGCCCCCTCCCTTCATACCTTCAAATCTCTCCTTAAAACTCACCTCTTTCGCTCTGCTCTGTCTGACTCTTTATCCTGCTGAGCCACTATTCCTATACCTACGATCGGTTTACCCTTATCCTTGCAACATGGACCTGCCTGCTGTCATTCTCATCGTAACCAAGCCAAGTACGTGCACTTGAGACCTCGCATCTTCATGAATGTTAGACCCCTTGTCTCTCCCTCTGTTCCCCTTCCTAAGTCTCTCCCCCAGCTCCTGTCTCTCAGATTGTAAGCCCTAGGGGCAGGGACCGTGTCTATTTTATTACTTTGTAAAGTGCCAGGTACACTGCTTGCGCTATATAAATGTTTGTTAATAATAATAATAATAATAATAATAATAATAACAACAATAATAATAATAACAATAATAACAACAACAACAATAATAATAATAATAATAATAAGCCATTTAATACTATCAAGTCGAGGGAATTTGTCATTTCCATTAGCTCCTTTGCCCTTGGACAGCTCTCTATGTCTCTAGAATGACGGATCAAGTTATAGGGGGTGTTTGATGGAATATCCATCCCTTCTAACCCTAGTCACAAATTTATTGCCCAGTCTTGCATTAAAGTTCCCCCCCCAGTATTACATATGCTCTACTGTAATGTACCCTTGCCTTCTGTAAAATGTCCACAATGGAACCTCATACACTGTCATTATAATATACTGATGCAGCATGAGGCACGTACCAATTTGCTACTAGAAGTTCCATGTTCTTATTTGTCCCAGTATACCATAGGCCAAAACACGGGGGGATGGAATCAACTAACTTCAGAAAAGTCTTGTTGGACTCAGGAATCAACACAACTACTCCACCATGGGGCCTGCCACCCACCCTGGAGGCGTGGACAAGTATGTTATAACTCGTAAACCCCTGTGGTGTAAGGGCTTGAACAGCCCAGGTCTCTTGTAACAAAATAATATGAGCTTTCACAATACATTTCAAAAACTCTACCTCCCTCAACTTTGTTCTAATCCCGGCTATATTCCACGATATAACTTTTAAACAGGGGGGGGGGTCCATAGGCTCTAGTCAGTTTAAGTCCTTAAAGGGGGGAATTTGATCGATCATCCTTCTTTCAGTATCTCTCTCCTTCTTCCTGTCCTTGAAGGAAAACACCCCTGGTAGCAGATTACCAACCATATTTCCTGCCCCAGAGGGGCCAAAGACATTAACCTCAACCTCCTCTGGAGCAGAGAAACCTCCTTCTCTGACCTGCCCTTGTAATGCCTTGTTCAAGGCTCATGGTGTGACTTCATCTAGACATGTTTCCTCCATGCGCCTAGCTTTACTACTCATTCCCTTTGCCCTAAAGTTTACAGAGCTTTTCCCCGCTCGGAGTGTTGAGGCAGCTGTAGGGTGCTCCACTTTGATCAAAGACTGAGAGTCTGTCAGAGATCCTTGTCTCGCTTATGCCTGTTCTCTTACTATTCCCTCCCACCTTCTTGAAACTCTTCCTAGACCTCTTAGCTTCCTCTAATCTAATACAGAACTTGTCCAAACCCAGGCAGATCTTATTAAGGTTGGTATCTGAATCCCCAATTCCCATGCTTGATGTTTCCTTTTGCCCACTCCTTGGTCTACTGGAACTCTTCACCATACCTTTACCTACCCCCTGCTTCCCTGCTTCTTCTACTTCCATATCTACCGCATCCCATTCAGTGAGAACATTCCCTACCTGAGCATCATTCGGTGGGTTCCCTGCTCCTGACTTATCATCCAAAGTCTTCCCACTCCTCCCTTTTCCCTGACTATCCTGATCTGAACCTGCTGCTCCTGCTCCCCTATCATCTATCTGTAGAATTCTGGAGGTATAAACCTCCCATTTATTAAGGGCCTCTTTGTTCTTAATAATCAAGTCAACTAAACCCACAGAACGGAAAGTGACCTGCAGTATCCACCACTTTTTTGTATTCGGGATATGCTCTATATCCAAAATATCATTTCTAGAAACTGTATCCCTCAATAAAATTCTGAGATGTTCTGCGATGTCACGGGGTGTGTTCCAGAAAGAAAGTATCCCCGAAGGGAGAGGTAATGTAATGAACAAAAGGCCTAATGGAACATACGTAAATTTTCTATGATTTTCCAACAGGGTCAATTCTCTAGGAGCTGTATCGGCTACCAGACCCTTATTTGTAGCCACAGAACATTTAAGTAAACTGGTTCTCCCTTCTACTGCCTTCTCTGGGGTGATCCTTCTTACAGGGGGAACTTGCAAAGGGTTTAAAGCCATAACTTTATCCTCAATTTTATTCAGCTTAGCAATCAATACCCGCATAGTATGGGAGGTTATTATAGCTAGGTCCCCCAGCAGGTCCAAAAAACCCTCGTCCTGGTATTCTAGGAGACTAGCCTTCTCGGGATCCCTCATCTCACACTCCTCATTTGCCCCCACTACTAGGACTTGTGATCCTGTTTCCTTACTCCCACTAAAACTGCAGGGTTCCAACTGTGCCGATATTTCACCGGGCCCACTAGTTGACCTTTCTCTAGTAACCAGGAGGTCATTTTTGTCAGAAAAATACATGTCAATCCTTCTTTGCTTTGCCATGTTAGCACCGAGGGAAGCTGATGGCACTATTTCTTTCCTGGGGCGTTTCTGGTTAGTCATTTCCAAACCCAGACCTATTGTGTTTCAAATGAAGACACAAAACTAGTATGCCTTCCTTGAGTCCCAAAGAGGCTCCCCGACTGCCCAAATTCCACTATAGTAACTTAAACCAAAGGATTCTTCCCGCAAACCAGGGCCAGCTCAGCTCCCAGGAGCTCCAAAGGGTTGTACGCACAGCCCTTAGGCGCACGGACTATGGCGCTGCCGTAGGCACTCAGAGTTTTAGAAACCCCCAGCAAGCAAGCTCCACCCCCAGTCCGAGTCAATTTCATGCAAGGCAGGTGTGGAGGGGTCTAGCAGCAGCCCCGGCTCAGCTCCAGACTCTCCGTCTCTGTGCGCTGTCACCAAAGGCACTCAGAGCTTTAGAAATCCCTGGAAGCAAGCTCCGCCCCCGTGCAATTTCATGCAAGGCAGGAGAGCATATCCATCTCTTTTTCTGCCTTTTGGTGTTTAAAACTGTCATGTTTTTAATAATTTGTTTTGATGGTGAGGGAAATTTGTATCTGGCCATGCCTGCCACTGGTTTGCCTTTCAGACTGGGATGCAGCATGAGAAAGGTGGTGCCCCCACCCACAGCTGCTGTTTCTGTGCTCACAGCTGAGGAGTTTTCTTTGAAATGCAAAACTCTTAGCCCTTTGGCTTCTGGTTTTATAGCTTTGTGCAGTGCTCCACATACAGATAGAAGAATTATTTTGCAGTATGTTCCTTTTACTAATGTTTTCTGTTTGATGAGCCCATTCAGCCATGGCATACATTATGCCTTCTCCGGAACAAAATGTTTGTCAGCGGGGAATGCTCATGGGCTAGAAGATTGTGATGTTATTGTGGATGTTCACAAAATATATTTAGCTAGCATGAATCCAGAAATGTCTTTTGATTCTGAAATGGGACAGGAGACTAGTTTCTGTGCTTGAACTTCTCACAGCAGGCCCCAGCAGTTTCATGGGACAAGCAGGCCCCAGCAGTTTCATGGGACAAGCAGGACCCAGCAGTTTCATGGCACTCTGTGATTGCCCAATGCCTACTGCCTCCCACAAACAATCAGGAGGGTTCTGGGGGAGGGCACTGCAACCCTTTATAATGGGAGGGTCAGGCTTTTTTCTCCATTCTCTGAGAACTCTGCTTGTCAGGTTGTGTTTACAGAACTGTGGTGCTTGCACACAAAAAATCCTCCCTAGCCCTCATTGTATTACCACCAATACATTTCCTTACTCATACCCTACATTTTACCTTCTCACCCCTGTACATTATATATAGATAGGTAGTATCAATAAATCAATCATTTTTATTGTTTGACCAACGGTCATCAACAAATCCGTTCAACAAACACTGAATACATCCAATACAACATAATACAAAATCAGCCCAAAGTACCGAGCTGATGATAAATTCAAAAACGATAAAATATAAAAGCGGATATGCCTATCCCCACAAGGCATAACTAGTCCTCAAAATCATTAACCATAAAATAGCTTATTCACCACTGTCCCCCACTACTAGGTGTCTTCCTCCATTTTCAATGTCTTAATCTCCCCCAGTGACACATTTCCTGGCAGTTAATTACTCTCAGACACCTTCTCCTAATTTGGAGAGCTTTCAAGTAAAAACTTGCCACTGCCCGGGTGGTTTCTGAATCATAGGGACTGAGCAGCTGCTTCAGTAGATCATAGTTGGAACAAGACCCCCTCACTCTCAAGGCCCCCTGTAGATGTTGTAATCTAGGACCAGTTAACATAGGACAATCCAAGAGTATATGGGCTGATGAATAAACCTCTCCATTATCTCACAGCATACACAACCGCTGGGTGTAGGGGGTGCCCCATACCGCTCCTCTAGAAGTGCTGATGGAAAGCCATTGCATCTTATTTTTGCAAAGGCTGACCTCCTTCCTAAGTCCTGCCATTTTAATTGGTAGTGCGGCCTAGAGGCCAATGGGTTAAATGGTACAAAGACAGGGGCCACCTTCTTTTCCCTGAGGAGCTCTCTCTCCCTCTGTAACTCTTGATCGGTAACTCTTAATTTAATGAGGCTTCTGGCTGCTTTCAAGCCCAAAGGCTTCAAGCACCAGGATGAGAGACCCAGTTTGGAGACCTCCAGGTCTACCGCCTTCACCCACTGGGCCCCCAATCCTGCTTTGAGAGCCAATTCCAAGAGGGAGTTGTTTTGAGCAGGGAAGAGGACCACCTTGCACCAGTAACCTACCATCGTCTGGAGGGCATGGACTCTCAAAGGAGCTACAAGGGCCTCATGCCTCAGCAGAACCTGGGGAGTACCCCTTGGAACCCCTAGAATCAATCTTAGAAATTTATTCTGTAGGCTCTCCAGTTTGTCTAAATAGGACAGTCCCCAAATTGGCAAGGCATACAGCATTTGCCCAATAGATTTAGCATGAAAAAGGCAAATAGCCAGGAGTACCAGTTTTCCCCCCTGACCAAAGTAAAATTTAACTATTGCCATCGAAGTTTTTGTAACCATCCCCTTAACCGCTGCATAATGCAGATTCCAACTAGCCACCGCTGAGAAAGCCAGTCCCAGGTAATGAAAAGATCGTACCTGCTCTATTTGGATACCTTGAATCGCCCAGGTGTGTGTTTTCTGAGGGCCCTTCAGCCCCACTACCGTGACCTTAGATTTGCTGAAATTAATAACCAGCTTTTCCTCCTGGCAATAATTCCCAAATCTTTGCATTGCCCGCCTTAAACCCACCTTTGTTAAAGAGATCAGAGCAGCAGCATCCACATACAGGAGGAGGGGGACCCCCCTGTCGCCGATTTTAGGCGCATGCGTGTCTACTCCTCTCATATATGCAACAACATTATTCAGAAAGAGATTAAACAAAGCTGGTGCCAGCAGGCATCCTTGGCGAATCCCAGATTTTACCTGTATCAGTTTGGACGGCGCTAGGCCTGGGGCAAAGCATACCTGCAAAATATTTCCCACATGCATCTTAATCAGTAGGAATAACAGCCTGGGCTCTATGGATAAGGCCTTTAATTTTGTCCAGAGGCGTTCTCTATGGATAGAATCAAACGCTTTCTCTAAATCTATAAAGCAGAGATAGAATCTCCACCCTCCCATAGCGTATTTCAAGAGTAGGGCGGCCAGGACAAAAATGTGGTCCGTTGTTGATTGGCCTTCCTGAAAGCCTATCTGTTCAGGTTCGATAATATTTTCACTATCCATCCAGGTCTTCAGTTTCCCAAGCAGGAATCTAGAGTAGATTTTACCAATCATGCTCAGGAGACTGGTCGGGCGATAATTACATGGGAGACTGGGATCGCCTTTTTTTGTATATTGGAACGATAATGCTGTTAAGCCACGAAGGTGGGAGCTCATCTGTTTCATTTATGTAAGAAAATAGAGGGGCTAACCTCTTGGCCCACCATTCCGGATCCAATCTTAAGAGTTCCAGAGGCACAAAATCTGGCCCCGGCGCCTTCCCGGGTTTCAGTTGCAAAATTAGGGCAACCACCTCCTCCATTGTCACCGGTTGCCATTGGGCTAACCTATGCAAGGGGGGAAGGGCTATTTCTAGTATTTCATCCTGGAAGCCT
This sequence comes from Sphenodon punctatus, assembly GCA_003113815.1. Lineage (NCBI taxonomy): Eukaryota > Metazoa > Chordata > Lepidosauria > Sphenodontia > Sphenodontidae > Sphenodon > Sphenodon punctatus. Next base: position 242,285 of record QEPC01005414.1, on the reverse strand, counting down.
GCATATAGGATCATATAAAACTCCTCCCAGGCCTCTGCTGACACATCAGGGGGCTGCTGGGCTCTAGCCTCTCTCCAGGTAGCTCGAATTAAATCCCAGAAAGTTTTGGCATCCCGACTTTTGGCTGCCCCTAGTAATGCAGCCCAAAGACGGAACTGAAGATCATGTTTCTTTACCGCCAAAAGTTTGTGATATCTGTTCCGAGTAGACGTCACTTGTAACCTCCGGGTTTGGCTGGGGTTGCCCCTCAATTCCTTCACCAAACCCCGAAGCATTTCCCTAGCCTCCCTGCATTCCATGTCAAACCATACTGGAGCACACGCTGAATGTATGGGATCCCTGCCTGAGGAGCACGGGATGGTAAGTAACGGGGCCAAGGTGTCCATCAGCTCCTTGTAATTAAGTAAAGGGTCCCACTCCTGCCCCTCTGGATTACTCTCTGCTTGTGGTGGGATCAGGGAGTGCAAATGCAACAAGAGAGCATCACCAAGCTCCTCCGACCATTTTATCCTCCTCCTTCCTACTGCCCCCTCAGTAGGGCTGGTCAGCTGTAAGCCAGAACAAACTACATAGGGTAGATCTCCGGGGACTGCCATCCTCAAAACTAAAGGGAAATGAAAGGATTCAAACCTAGGGGTCACCAACATCCTCTGGACGTAGCCGAATAGGGCCAATGATACAAGCAAATAATCTACAGTACTGGATCCTTGTGGGGCGTGGAATGTAAAATGGCCCTCCCAGTCATCCATTACCCGGCCATTTATTATAATTAAATCCAGTTCTGTTTCCAGCTTATCCATAAGAGATTTTCTGGAACCTGTCACCAGATCCATGGAATTCCTAGGGGGGATGTAACAATTTACAAAAGAATCATCAGTCACTGGCTCCACAGGTTTACCCAGCCTTGCATTGAAATCACCCCCAACTATCATGTAGGCAGATGGAAATTTGCACATGGCCAAATGTACCTGGTCCATTAATTCCAGCCCCAGCTCTGAGCAATAATAAGGGGAGGAATCTGGGGGTAAATATACATTCCCCAGGAGAATTTCAAACCTCGAGGGGAAAAGGCAATGATAAATAGCAAAATAAAACTTAATTGATACTACCAACTGAACTATAATCTGCAAGGAGAGGTCTATCAACAACCCCAGACCCCCACTTCGTCTACCATAGTGCAGGGGTGGGGAGGCATCCACCCAGAAAGTTTGGAACCCCCTCCAACTCTTTGGACAAGGCGCGTCCACCAACCACGTTTCCTGAAGGAGCACTATGTCGTGCTGCCTCAGAAAATTAAAGGAATCGGCATCCGACTGGAGAGCCCTCCAACCCGCGATATTCCAGGATACCACTGATAGAGAGGTCCGGTTGGAAGAGGGTCCTGCCCCCAGTCAGACCTTATTTTTGGAGGATTGTTTGGCGTGACCTCTCAGAACCCTTCTGGGTGGGGGGGCCGGATCCAATATACCCTGGTCTGACCCTAGGGCTATCGGCAAGCTCTTATTGCCATCAGAGAGGTGATTCCCTGACTGTAGGATGTCCTCCCTAGATCGAGCCCCAACGCAACCCCCCAAAAAGCCCCCCATCCCCTCAAACATAGGGGGATCCTGGGACATTGGGGCCTCTGCCCCAAACATTAGGGCCCCCTCCTCTGACTGACAGACTACCTGATAATCTCCCATCCTCTGACTTTCCTGGGATTCTGTTGGAGAACTTAGATTACTTGCCAGATGGACAATGGTGGGCAGCCCACGTCCTTCAGTCACTTCTAAGCCAGAACCGGCCCCTTGAATTGGGGACAGAGCTGGCAGATGGATGTGGGGTTGTGGTTGGGCCAGTGATTCCAGGCCTTTCACAGGCGGAGTCCGGGCTCCCACTGGGGCTTCCCCAGGTGCCTCCTGGTGCGAGCTAACCCTGCCGGCCTGCCTAATCTCCTCCAGATGGTTACAGAGGGATTCTAGCCTCCTCAGAAACCCATTTTGAATAACCATTGAAGAAGAAAGCGGACTCCCCTGAAGCCTAGAGTGTGTAAGCTGTGAGGCCACCCCATCCTCTCTACCTGTTGGAGGAGGGTCCACCAAAGTGGGATCCCTTAAGATAGCTGGCATAGGTATAGGCATAGGTATAGGGGCCCTCATCTGGCGTGGTCCCGGGGGTTTTGCTGTCAATAGAGGGTGAGAGTCAACTCTCCTAGTATGATCGGGGAGGGGCTCCCTATCCAGTGATATGGTGGCCTCTGGCCGCCGGTTGAATAATATCCTTCTGCCCCCTAAATCCATGGGAGGGGGAAGAGCAATCATCTCCCTGATCTCAGCCCTACTTCCTATAATCTGGAAGGTTCACGAAATAAAAATTCCATTATCCTGCAGCCATCCTTTCTTAATTAGTATATGATCTATCGGGAACGAGTGCACAAATGTGACCAGGACTGCTTGCCTATCCTTTACACCCAGATGATCAACAGAGATTATATCCCTGCTAATAATTGCATGTTTTTTAAAAAGCGGCCTAAGCTGCTCTGCCACATCAAGGGGTGTGCTCCACGAAGGGGGACGATGACCCCTTACTGGTAGTATGGTGAATATCAGGGTTGCGGGCAGCATATGATAGGATTCTGCATTTTCTGAAATTAAACACGGCATCACTCTGTCAGGGAAGATAGAAATATCCCTCTCCCCCAGATTGGACAAACACAGGAAACTGTGACCTGTCTGAACAAGCTACTGGTTGGCTTGGAACTCCGGTCCCGCCCCGAACTAGGGATTTCTTACACCCACCAGCCACCACAGCGTCCAATTTGTCCTGTATTTGGGAAAGTTTGAAAAACATAAAGCACAAAGTGTCCGCTGTAAGTATCACGTGCTCTGATAAAAACGCAGCCAGTCTCTCTCCCACCGGGAGGGACATCTCTTGTAAGTCTGGGGTCCTGCTGGTCTCTGCTGCAACTGGAGATCTTAACACCGGGTTTAAATGGCAGGGGGAGGAAGAAGGATTGCCTGCCTCCTGTAAATCCGCAAACAGTTGGAACAGATTAGCCTTTGTAAAAGAGGGGTATACACCGCCCCTACTCCCCATCCTCTGGGCAACAGGGGCCAAAAAGCTCTCCAGATTACTCTGTCTTAGTGCACCTTTGAGGGGGGGCTGACTGTTAACCCCACTAGACTTATCCTCCCAACCCATTGTTCCAACCCACTGCACCATGGAAAAAAGATGGAGCGGCACCAGGCCAAGGCGGAAAAAAGCCTCTCCCGGCCCGCCCAGCGCCCGCCTAAGGCCACGTGCACAAGGGCATGCCCTTGAGTGCGCAGCCCTTAGGCGCGCTACCACCAGCGCGTGCCGCCGGCATGACCTCCGGCACTCCCTGCCTTTTGAGCTCTCTTCCCACGGGTCACAGGTGAGATGAAATCAGGGGAGGAGCCACCTGGGGCTCTGTTGGATCTCTGTATGCTGCTCACTGGTCTAGCTGCTCACACCACCACCGTCGGCACTCCCTGCCTTTTGAGCTCTCTTCCCACGGGTCACAGGTGAGATGAAATCAGGGGAGGAGCCACCTGGGGCTCTGTTGGATCGCCATATGCCACTCACTGGTCTAACTGCTCGCCGATAGGTAGTATAGATTAGATATAGATATATATTATAGACATATAGATTAGATTAGAATAGTTTTATAGATTATTGATTAGATAGATAGTTTTCCTTTTCCCTTCCCCTGTCTCTATCTACCTTATTGGCAACATAATGATTTCACCTGTATTATTATTATTATTAGTAGTAGTAGTAGTAGTAGTAGTAGTATAGTAGTAGTAGTATTTTATTTATATAGTGCAAGCAATGTACCTGGAACTGTACAATCCACAGTAAGAGGCAGGTCCCTATCCCTAAGGTGCTTACAATCTGAGAGACAAGGGAGGGGGATACGAGGGCAAGGTAAACATCAGGAAAGACAAGAGTACATTCATGACATTGAGAAGTTACAGGCTCATGTACTTTACTTAGTTACAGGGAATTAGGTTCTGAGTGAGGGAACTCCAATTAAATATGCAGAACTGATTAAATATATTTCACAATTGGCTAAGAAATTATCCAAACCAGTATTGTAAACAAGGTCAAAGTTCATTGCAAATCTGAACCTTCTTGACTGGAGAATGAAACGGCTGATGAATTGGCTAAATTGGGTGCCAAACAAGGAATAAAGTAGACTTTTACATTAAAGAATGTCTACACTGTTGCAGTAACTACCAGATCTAAACAACAGTTATTGTCTTTGGATTTAATAGCAGTACAGCAAAAAGACCCAGATATCTGCAGGATATATTGAAAGTCAAAAAGGGTAAAGATATTCAAACTTACAATTCCAAAACCTTATACCAAGCACTATCCAAGGCTAAGGGTGTTGAAAGATTTGCTGATGTCTGAATCTGAAAATGGACTTCCTGTGTGGGTCATTCCAAGAGAACTGAGGAATTGATTAATTACAGCTACTCACAGCTGGCCCACTGGAGGGCACCACGGAAGTGAAAAGACCTTATCACACCTGGTAACCCTGGGATGGTGGCCAGATATGAAAACACAAGTTGAGGATTTCTGTAAAAGGTGCCTTAGATGTACACAGAACAATCCCAGTCCATGCAGACAGAATCCTCTTCTAAGACCTAAAGAATTGAAAGGACCATGGACTGAACTACAGATTGATTTTGTAGGTCCTCTGTGAAGAACAGCAAAGGGAAGCCAATTTATGTTAGTGATAATAGATTTGTTATCAAAATAGGTGGAAGCTTTTGGACTCAAAAACAATACAGCAAAAGTCACAGTTAAGGTTCTAGTAGAACAAGTCCGTCACAGATGGGGCTTACCTTTCCAAACCACTTCTGATCAAGGATCATCATTTACTGGTGAAGTTTTCAAGAATTGTTTGGCTTTGTTAGGAATACAACAACATTTAAATATTCCTTACAAACTTCCCAGTGCAGGAGGTATGGAATGCACTAACAGAATCATCAAGGATATGTTAAAGAAATTGTGCAATGATAGTGGTACTAACTGGGAAGTATTGTTACCTTGCATTCTGTGGTCCATACGAGGAACTCCTTCATCTGTTACTAAGTACACATCATTTGAAGTACTTACTGGTAGACAGATGAGCATGCTCTGGCATTCTATCTGGAACAGCAACCAGATAACAAATGAAAGGATTAAAGTGGATCAATACATGAAGGATTTTTGATTGACTATCTCCAGAAAGGGCATATTTTAGTGCAGGAAATATGGGGAAAGCCAGTAGGAAAAATCAAGCCTACTTCCAGAAATTTCAGAAAGAAAATAATTGGAAAACTGGAGATAAAGTAATGCTTATAGCTTATGCTAAACCTCCTCACAATTTGAGTTCAAAATGGATTTTCCTATCATTGACAAATTATCCAATGCGATTTATAAAATTCGGATTACTAAAGGAAAAAGAACCTTTGATAAATTCTATCATGCAAATCATTTAAAATTGTACCAAGGAGACAATATTTTTATAGGAGATCCAGACTGATGTTCCTGGAAAGTGAAGAGAGCCTCTCTAGAGAATGGCCTGTTACCCTCCTGATGACCTCTCTTCGCTGATGTTACGAGACCTTCCTGAAACTGCCTATGAAGACTTTGACAAGTTCATGATTGATTATGCTGAATGACTATACTTGATATTAATGTTGAACCTGTAAATGTAATTTCAAATTTGTATTCGATTATTTTTATTTCCTATGTATTATGTTTCCTTTTGTTTATTTTTTTTAAAGAAGACCTTGTATACTTGCATATATAACATTACGATTATATTAAGTATAGCATTTAGTTTAAGTTAGGATAACATGCAAAGAATGGTTTAACATTGTTTTCCTATGATCTGACTAGGAAAGACACTTGATAAACTTGTACACCTGATTTTTGGGTACTATTGAAAATTAAGGAATCTAATTGTTCATATCCTAATTTATTGAGACCTAGCCTAACCTGGTCTTATATTGAATAATAGCCTTACATATGAAGCCTTACATATGAAGCCTTACATTACAGTTTTACTTTTAGAAAGTATTGAACTGCTATGTGAACAAAAAGTTTTAGATACTTTTGTAGAGACATATGCAGTAACCTACAATGGGGAGCAAAATGCGTCAATAACCACTACTCCATAATGCTAATAGATTGGAACCATCTGATGAGAAATAGTGTCAGCTACCTTCATGAATAAATTTTATACTTATTAATGAATTAATCCATGGAAGTGAGTAATATAGATTCTTAAAGTTTTTTCAGCTTTATTTGAGAACTAAAATTGGCCACTTTGTTGTGTGTCCTGGGAAGTCATACGAAACCTGGGTAATATTCAAATGAATGTTTGATTATTATTATGGGTTTTTTTGTGTTGGAATTTCTCTTTGTTAATTGGCTCAGTCCCAACAATGTTATGTAATCTGTTGAGCTCATTTCGATGCCTTTTTCCCTAGTGCATCAGTTATGTGTTATACAGAATGTTCTACCCTTGATAAGAAATTAAGTAAAAGGTCTCCGTACATATGGAGAATTTGATGAGTCAAATAGTGCTGATACAGTTGGATGTTGTCCAACTGCTTTATGTCATACATTCTTGTGCCACCAAAAGTCTTATAAAAGCCAGACTGAAACTGTATTTCTTTGTTCAGTTGACTGGTGTCTTCTTAGTCAACATCACTGTTCCTTCTTTGCAAATAACTTTTTTTCTATCTTGAACTAAGGACTATCTTAGTCTCTCTTTGTAATTCTGAAACTAATTGTATATGTACTTTATATCTTATTAAGTAAAACTAAATAACTAAGATTTGAGTTTGTGACTTTATTTCAGCAATCTGGTAAGGAAAGAATTTCTCTCCTAGTGGAGTAGTCAGGTACAAGAGAACCAAAGTAATACAATCCTGATATTAGGTCTAAACTGTCCCCAGGACCAAAATTTAAGGCTACAAATATGATTTGCTTGATTTTTTAACAAATTGTATTGATCCAAAGAATCTGATCCTGCCGGGGGATACGCTGATCCAAAAGGATCAGTTCCCCGCCCCGGTGAGGTTTATCAAAGCTTCTTGGATCAGTGCTGGCACCGCTCTTAAGAGCTTTCAAGGAGCTCCACCTCTGTCTTCCCCAGACCAGGGCCACACAGGAGTGAGGAGGAGGGTAGTTGTCTCCGAGGACCCTTACCCAGCACCCACCACCCCTGGACTCCTGCCCGTGCCTGACCACCCCAGCACCTGCTGCAGCAACACTGAGGTGGGTGACTGGGCAGGGGCCCTGGCGAGGCATGCAATGCCAGGCAGGGGTGCTGGGAGGCAGAAGTGACTGGGTGCAGAGAGGGTAGCTAATTAACTTACCTTTTCCCCTTAGGCTTTGGAGCCCAGCGGCACTCTGCAGTGCCTGGTGTGGCCTTCTCAGGGCTGCTCCAATCAAGCAGAAAATTAATTATTTATTATTATTATTATTATTATTATTATTATTATTATTATTATTATAAGAACAGTCTTATCCTGCCCCCTCCTGCCAAAGGCAGCTCAGGGTGACGTTCAATATAAAAGCATAAAATATACAAATAACTTAAAAACAAACAAGAAAACCATCAATTCCCCCCCACACACACACACACCCTATCCCATCCCTCCCCCTACTGTTCTCTCACCAAACGCCTGGTGGAACAGCCAAGTCTTACACCGACGCCTGAAGGAGGGAAGGCCCAGGGCCAAACGAGCCTCTGCTGGGAGGGAGTTCCACAATTGAGGTGCGGTGACTGAGAATGCCCTCTCCAGTGTGGCCCCCCACCAAACACGGGGGACCTCCAAAAGGAGGCCCCAGCCGACCACAACAGCTGTTCCAGAACCCAGGGAGTGAGGCGGTCCTGCAGGTAGGTGGGGTCCAAGCCGTGTAGAGCTTTAAAGGTCAACACCAACACCTTGAATCGGGCCCAGTAGGCAACTGGCAACCAGTGCAGAGAATGGAACACTGGTGTTATAACAAGAAAAAAACTGTGCATCCGCAAAGTGGCCACCATGGCCACTCTGCACATGCGTGGCCATTTTCCAAAATGGTGCTGGCAGCATTGGCACCATTTTGGAAAGTAGCAGCTAATCTGTGCATGGTCAGCTGGCAGCCAGACATGCGCAGACCAATGCCACTTTCCAAAATGGCACCAACTCTGCCAGTGCAATTTTGGAAAATGGCTACACATGTGCAGAACGGCCATGGTGGCCATTTTGTGAATGCACAGTTTTTTCTCTTAGTGTTTTAGCATAATCTATCATTACCTCAAGACTCCTGTGTGAAGACAGGCCCCATTTTTACCAACCTGGACTGTGAGTACTCCCACTTAGGGCAGAGAGGAAGGCCAAAAAGACTGTGAAAATGGCCATAGGTTACCTGGCTCAGGAATTTGCCACATCAGCATGGGAACCAAGGAATATCTTGCCCTCCAGCAGGGCCATAAAAATCATTAACAAGGCAATTCCTGCACAACCTCTGGAGCCATAAATAATAAGTGGTCTGTAGATAAGATGCTAAAGACCCATCCTTGCATAACCTCCTTTGTGTGGAGCAAACTGTTAACCTCATCACGACGGGGCATCTGCCACTGCTGAACATTGCATCAAACCTACATAAAAACCCCTGCCAACCAGCATGAAGTCCAGCAGAGACCTGACTGATACTGGAAACTGAATAACCAGTTACAGTTTCAGCTCCATCTCTACTACAGAAGACTGCCCAGCGTGCCCCAGCACCAAGGGGCCCCTCCTGACTTTCTTCAACCAGCCTGCACAACTCCGAACATGGGCTCGGATGCGTAAGATACCTTATATGTGAACTGTCTATATGCTAGAGCATGAGTAGCTTGGAAACTGCCAAATGTAGATACCCAGGTGTGTTGGCTATTAATAAAAAAGTATTCTTTGGAACAAATAAGTGTACTTATTTGGCAATCCCGACACCAAGGTAACACCTTAGCAACTCACCTCTCAAGATTCCTTTCCCATCAGTGGTTAATATAATTACAAACTAATCCTGTTCCTTTTTGTCACTATTCTCAAATTGGAATGGGACCAGAAAAAGGAACCTTGTGAGGCTGACCAGTGAAATTCTCCAAGTCACAGTACTCCATGATCTTCCATATGCTGGATATACCTGGCTCTACAAATATGATTGAGACAACTGACCCTTTATTGATCTTCATGATACACCATGCTCTGAGGGTTCTAAAGTGAAAGGCATTTTGGCCATCCCAAACCAGTCCTCTGCAGGAGGGGCAATTAGGGACAATTCCTTTTGCTCCTTTCCCCAGGACATTTTCAAATTTGCTGAGCTGAACCAGTATCAACCAGTATGGCAAGCCCTTTTCAACTTGCTCGTGACATTCAAGCCTTTTGACCAATTCCTGATACTTCAGAGGGTCCAGAAAACCTTTTCTCTCGGTCTTGGGAATATCTCTTTACCCTTTCTTATCACATTGACCATTGTTGGGTTTTCCTTCAGTAACATTGGCAGCCCTCTCCTCCTTCATTCAGATTCGGACTTAGGGGCAGGCCCCCTAGGCCCGGGCCTTGGGCACCATTTTCGGGGGGGGGGGGCGACAATTGTGGCCCAGCTCCGTCCTGCTCCATTCCAATTTTTGTGGTTTTTTTCTCCCTGCACAGCTGGAGGCTGCATCCCACAGTCAAAGCCTGATGCCTGGGTCCCCATCCCTCACCTGCGTCTGCCATCTGCCTGCTAGTAGTGCTACTGCTGCTGAAGCAGCAGGGACACTGGGACACCGATGGGACTGGGAGATAAAGCTGTTTGTTTATAAACATTTCCTCCCCATGTCAGTGATCAGTAGATTGTTGCCTTGTAAAGAAGGTTCTTCAAGATGGCCCCTAACATTCTCACAACTCGGTGCTGCATGGCATGCTCACCATATTCAAATAATAGACCACGTGATGGTCTCAAGCTCCTCTAGTACAAAAAGCACTCCCCCCCTCAGAATGACAGTTCCTTCTAACCCTTTCTATGAATATAAGAGGGGGGGAAATCCATGCAGGGCTGGAAGGGTGGGTGTTGTGAAAATGTTGGGAGCTATCTCAAAGAACCTTGTTTACAAGGCAGCAACCTTCTGTTCTTCTTTGAGTGGCTCCTCACAGGCCCTTTTTACATGGGTCTGCCATTTGGGCGGTCCGTGGGCACGCTGGTGCATGGACGGGGCATGCACACGGCTCCACACACATCCCCACTCACCCCCCACTCATCCACACCCACGGAGCAACTGCCATTTTCCCTGGTTGCTCTATGTGTGGGGATAAGTCACCTTGAGGCTAGACTACTGTAACACGCTCTACGTGGGGCTTCCTTGTTCCTGGCCTGGAGGCTGCAACTAGTGCAGATTTGCGGCAGCTCGTCTCCTTATGGGGACGGGCCGTCGGGAGCATATTACACCTGTGCTCCGAGCTCTGCACTGGTAGTCGATAGCATGCCGAGCCAGGTTCAAGGTGTTGGTGTTGATCTATAAAGCCCTACATGGTCTGGGCCCCTCATACCTCAGGGACAGCCTCACCCTCTGCACCCCAGAGTGGCTCCTGTGGTCTGCCAGGGGTGCCTTTTTGGAGGTCCCCCGTGTTAAGCGGGGGGGCCACAATGGAGAGGGCATTCTCGGTGGCCAGGCCGTGCCTTTGGAACTCCCTTCCGGAGGAAGCTCGCCTGGCCCCTAGCCTGTTGACATTCTGGCAAAGTTGCAAAACCTGGCTGCTTGCCCAGGCCTTTGGGGAGGGGGGGAGGGGAGGGGGAGGGGTTTTTAGCTCCCCCACCCGATTTTGAGTTGTTATTTATTATATATCTATGATATTAGCCCTGTTTTAATATTTTATTATTGTTATAAATTTTTACATTGTTTTTTATTGTATTTTACCTGTTGGAAGCCGCCCCGGGCTGCTTTGCAGGAGGGGTGGGGTATACATTTATTAAATAAATAAATTAAATAAATAAGTGGGGGCGAGTGGGAATGCGTATTAGGTGGGTGCATGCTTGCACCCCACTCACTGTGGGCGTGCGCACTGCATCATTCACACAAGGCGTGTTCACACGGGGCATGAACACGCATCTGGGGGCAGGGCTTGAATTAGGGGAAGCAGCCTGAGAAGGGCCATGGGACACAAAATTCCTAAATCCAGCCCTGGTTCAAGGCTCAGGTTGAATAGGCTGAAATGTCCTCCCAGCATGTAAGTGGGGTAATGAACACCCTCACGTTACATTTTACCTCTGGGAGGAGACCATCATATGCAAGTTATTTAAACCAGCCAGCCTTCTTATCATCTGGAGGGTTCATGGTAAACTGATACACCGTCCAAAGCCTATTAAAGAAAGTGGTTGGGGACTCCTCACCCTTTTGTTTTATTCCAGACATCACAGTTATCAAAGGGGCTCTTTCATAAATTACCTCAGTCACGGCCACCAGAATGGCTCAAGTGGAATTCTCCTCCCCTAAGCAGATCAATTTGGGGAGCTTGGGAAAATCCTCTAGTTCCAGACATACTGCAGTAGTTTAGTTTAGTTGATTGTATTCAGCAAAAAAATTGCTATAACAATTCGGCACATAAAAAATACATAAAAAGCTTAACAACATAAAATAGAATCAAAAGTACAAGTTAAAATTTGAAACTTAAAGTTTAAATTTGAAGTTACACAGCAATAAGGAAACTGAGATCGAACAGGCTAGTTCCCAAAAAGTCCAAAGTCACTAAATGGCAAAACTCCTGGGTCCTGAGGCCAAGGAATGGCTAGTAGTTTTCACTTCTCCAAATTCTCTCAACCAGCTTGAGGAAGCACGCCACTGCTTTTGTCTGAGTTAGATCTGAAGCAGTGAGCAACACCAACAGTTTTTCTTCCTTAGAGAGAAGTTTTCCCTGGAACAACGGGCCTATCCACACTACTCTTAGGTCTGCATATCTAGGGCAGTGGAAAACGATATGGAGGAGCGTCTCTATTTCTTGGAGGTTGCATCAACAGACCCTATTTTCATATGGTATCCCCATTCTTCTCCCTTTAACCACCGCAGATTCAATTCAATTAAAACAAAAGAGAGTTACCAGCCTCCTTAAATTTGGGTCCTTAATCTGCAAAAGATACTGTTCCAAAGTGCAGGAGGATTTTACCCTTGTGTATAACGGAGCAATGAGGCTGCTATGAATAGCTACAAGGTCATCTCTGAATGCTTGGTCCCCTTCTGATTAGTTTCCTTTCTGGCCATATTATAGTCAATACTGTCATTATCTATCCAGGAAAGGGCTAGTTTGTGGGCCTCTATCTGAATCCCATTCCACCACTTATAATGCAAGAAACCTTGGTGCTGTCTTTGCTCATTATAGCATTGGGAGACTAGTACCGAGGTCATCCCTTGTTTTAATTTGAGGCAGTATAGTAGTGCTCTACAAAGAGCTCGCGACTTAACTGACACCACACCCATCTCTAGATGAAGCATAGGGAAGGGGGAAGCTGTGGGGGCTCTCAAAACAGACCTTTAAAAAAGGATTTTCAGATGTTCTTCCCTTGTCCTATAGTTAAAGCAGGTCAGCTCTGCTCCATAGAGAAGCTGAGGCAAAACTTTAGCTTCAAAGATGGAGAGAATCTGATCTAAGGGAGCAACAGGCATTTCTCAATTCATCTGAAGTATTGTCATTGATTATTGGTACACCTTTGCAACCCAGGTCTCTGAGTTTGCCTTCCAAGCTCGAGAGCTTGAAATTATAATACCCAAATAAGAATAATGTGGGGCCTGAAATACTTCTTGAGATCCAATCCTCCATTTATACTTATTTTGAGCTGTATCAAAATTCATAATTTTAGATTTAGAAGTATTGACTGCAAGCTGATTACAACAGCAGAAGTTATTCAAGGCATCGAGGCATTGTTTGGAGGCCCTGGAATGTTTGAGAAAGAAGAACAATATCATCTGCGTAGAGCAACAATGAAATAGGTTTTGTCTGTATAAGAGGGGGGGTGTTGTGTGATTATCTGCCACTACTTGAACTATGTCATTAATAAAGAGGTTAAAGAGTAGCAGAGCCAACAGGCATCCCTGTCTTACTCTGTAGTGGGAAAGAGTCTGTTATACGACCATCAAAGTCCACCCTGACCACCGCCTTCGTATGTTCGTGAAGAGACATTACCAATGTCAGCAAGCCTCAATCAATTCCCATCTGAATCAGTTTCTGCCACAAAAGTCTCCGCGAAATGGAGTCAAAGGCCTTAGCAAGATCTATATATGCTACATATAGTTTGGCCTTCCTTATACGAACATACTTATCAATAAGATGTGATAAGACAAAACAATTATCTGAGGTTGATCGGTTCACATGAAACCCCGACTGCTCCTCTGCTAAAAGGGAATACATGTGGACCCACTGCTCTAGCTCACTCAAAAGAGCTCGAGTGTATAATTTACTTGATATTGATAAGAGACTAATGGGTCTATAGCAGGCAGGGTCAGTGGGGCTTCCTTTTTTAAAAATGGGTACTATAATTGCTAGGGAACAAGAGCAGGGTAATAAATGGAGCACATTGATGGCTGTGAAAAATTTTGCCAGGACTGGAGCCCACCAACCTGGATTATCTTTGAATAGTTCTGGGGAAATACCATCAGGGCCTGCTGCCTTGCCAGGGTGAAGTTTATTTATAGACTTAACTACTTCCCTTTCTCTAATCCGAAAAACAGACCATTCTTGTCCAGAGTTATATAAGTCTGCCGGAAGAGGAGGGGCAAACTCCTCCTGGCTTAGCTCTGGACAAGAGTCCTGGTACAACTTCCTATAAAAGAATACCCAAGCCTCATCCTCTATATACGAGGGCCTCACCACTCTGCCTTTCTTCAGTGACAAGTTAATCAGCTTCCAAAATTGGCTCAAATTGTTTGTCTGTGCTGCCACTTGTATTTCTGCCCATATGTGACAGACCTGTCAGCCCCAGCCCCACTGATTCCGAGGAAGGGCGCGGGGACCTCAGCGAGAGTGAGGAGACATACCCACTGCCGGCGGTAGCACTGACAGGTCCCGGGAGCGAGGAGCAGACCCATGGAGCCAAGGAACAGGGCAACATGGAGGTGAGCCTCCAAACCGACAGGGAAGCCTCGCAGAGACTTCCGAGTGTCCCAGCAAGAGGAGAGGGACCGGGAGCCTCATGGGGAGATGCTCGGCTGATGTCATCAGGGAGCACCCAGCCAAAGCCGGCGAGAACACGCTGCACCTGTGGGAGAGGCGTGAGCAGCCTTAAAAGGGACTCTGGCAAGACACGAGGGGGGAATGACTGGCGAGAGGATCCGGCAGTGCAGGTTTACCATGGGAGAGGACAGGAGCTTTAAAGGACTAGACAAGGGGATTCCCAGGGAGAAGGGCGGGCGGTGGCATGGGGAAGAGGGGGCGAGGTGGAACTCACAGGGGAACAGGGGGGTGGTGCAAGGGATCCTAGGCTCAGGCCACGGCCTGTGTCGGCACCCCTACCGGAGGACAGGGTGGTGTCCCTGTCACTGTAGGGTGTATCCCGGAGATCAAGGGGGACTCCCCACCCAGTCAGCCCAGGATTTGAAAGCTGACCTGGCACACAACTAGGGGGGCGCGGACAACTGGCGTAGTTGGCCGGATCGGACTGAGGGGGTGGGGTACTCGTCCATCCTCTCACCACCTTGGGGACTTAACTCCCTGGTCCAGTGGGGACCCAGGTAGGATGGAGCCCGAGGCATTGCTGAAATGGGTCATGGAAACCCAGAATGCCCAATTGGAGAACCAATGGGGATATCTACAGCAGCTTACTTCGGACTTGGCCAGTACACAAGTGCATAGCCAGGCCCAGTTGGCTGAGCAGGTGGCGGCCTTATTAACTCCAGCATTGAGTGCCCTCACCACCAACATCACCGGAGCCAGGGAGCCCAAGGGACCCCCAATGCGGCTGATGAAAATGGGTCCGGCCGACGAACCAGAGGCGTTTCTGAACACCTTCGAAAGGGTGGCCACGGCCTCCCGGTGGCCGGAGGCTCAGTGGGCCATCACCCTGGCTCCCTGCCTCTCCGGTCCAGCCCAAGCCGTATATGACCGTCTCAACCCTGGGGACTATAAGAAGGTAAGGGAGGTTCGATATATCCGAGGAGACCTACCGACAGAGGTTTAGAGTGGAGAAGTACCCTCCCGGGTCTTCATCCCAAGCCGTGGCCCAGAAGCTATGCACCTATGGGCTGAGGTGACTAAAACCTCAGCACATGTCCCCCATTGGGATAGTAGAGGTAATCTTAACAGAGCAATTTATATCCATCCTGCCTCCGGGTGGAAGGGCATGGGTATCGCGACACAAACCCAGCACCCTGGACATGGTGGTGCAGTTGTTGGAAAACTACGAGGCCTTTGAAGGGAGCGGAGGGGGGATGGTACGAGAGGTGCCCAAGCCCAGCAGTAGGGAGGATAGGTACCTCCATACAGGAGGCGGATTCAGGGAGGTGAAGGGAGGCGGTTGGGGGGTAGGTTTTCCCCATGAAGAGATGTCACGGGGGGGTTGGGGGGAAGGCCCGGGAGGTAGACCGATGGGGGCAGGAAACCCCTTGCGACCCCAGGCCAGCCACGGAGCTCACGGGGGACCAACCCTCAGACGAGAAGGGGGGAGTGGGCCTGGGGGGAGGTTATGTTTCCAGTGCGGGAAACCTGGCCACTTTAAATGTGAATGCCCATTCATGGACTGCACCTTTGCAGACGGGTGGCTGGGGGAGTGGCAGGGGGAGTCGGGACCACAGGCCAAACCCCTGATTCCAGTCTGGGTGGGGAATCATGAGTATTAAGCCCTTGTAGATACCAGGTGTGGGAAGACATTAGTTAGAGAGGGACTCTGATGTGGATTTTCGTGGGTAAAGATTTAAGATGAGGAGGCTGCAGATGCAAACAGCAGATGCTCTTTATTCAGCAGATACACAACGCGCTGCGGGCCTCTAGGATCATCAAATCCTGAGCACCCCCAACAAAGGGCAGTACATTCTTTATACAGAAATCCTTGGGCGGAAGGCCCATACATAGTTTGTCGCTTCGGCGCACATGGAGTGTATTACAGCATAACTCGCAAACTCATTATTTAGAGAAAAGACAGTTCACTTCTAATTTCAGATAAGAGAGGAGTTAGGGAGGTATAGGGAGGGTCTTTATCTAGACCTAACCCAGGTGCATTCTTGAGCTAAAGGAGTCCTCCCTATAAGCAAGGTAATCTTCAAAGGTGGGGCTTATCTATGTGAGGAAAAGCAGAGCCTGTCTAATTTTAAGAGTGAAGCAAGCATTCCTAGCATGGTGGGGTAATTACAGGTTATAGGCTCTTAATATTGTCTAAGATGGCAGCGGGTACTATAGGGCAAACAGAAATATTGGGGTTTTCTTCATCAAGTCCCCCGTTTGATATTTGAGAGAAAAGTATCACCATATGAACCACCGCTTCTGTCTATGGACCCTCAGGGGAAAGCAGAGTCTGGGTATGGCTGGGGTTGGCTGGGGAAATCCCTTGCACAGGGAAGCAACAGGCAGAGTTACAGCAGCAAACAAGGGATCAGGCCTAGATTTTGAAGAGGAAGCTAAACTCTTAACACACCAAATGAGCAGTTTACACAGTAAATAAAGAAGGCCAAGGCCTAAAATGACAGCAAATAATAAAAACAGCATGTGCTTGATCCAACCTGGGATATCTGGAAACAGATCAGTGAGCCAGGACCACCAACCCCAATTTTGTGATT
>QEPC01005414.1:206619-222878 GCA_003113815.1 Sphenodon punctatus | reverse complement strand
AGGGAATACACAGCATGAGGAACAGCCACAGTGAGGGAGTGACCAAGAACCAGAGGAGAGGATTTTTCCACCAGCTCAGCTGCTGCAGCAACAGCCTTGACACATGGGGGAAAACCCCTAGCAACAGGGTCAAGGCAGGTGGAAAAATAGGCAACTGGGCGGTTCTGGTGGCCAAAAGGTTGAGTGAGGACCCCAAGGGCAAAGCCCTCAGACTCATGACAAAACAGGGTGAAAGGCTTGGAATAGTCAGGTCGAGCGAGTGCGGGAGGAGAGGTTAAAGCTGCTTTTAAATCCTGGAAAGATTGTACAGCTTCAGGAGACAGGAGCTCCAGGCTGGTGTAAAAGCAGAGGCAGCAGGCGTGACTCCGGAGTGGCACCACTTTGGGGCACCCCCTGGGCACCCCAGGGAGGGGAATCCACAGCTGTTTGATTTTGGGGGAGGGGGTTGAGCTCTGAAACCCAAGTCCCTTGAAATGCCTTGAGGGAAACAACCTCAACGACAGGAGCCCGGATCCTGATCCCCCCCTATTGGAATAGGGGCTGTTTCCCGCCCCCTTTGCAGTGTCAGCCGCAAGCTCCCCTGTGGGGAAGGGAAGCAAGATGCAGGAGGGGACCCCCAGACCAAGAGCCCATCTGTTCTTCCCCCTCGTGCCACTGGGGGCTCCCCACCCCTTTGCCTTACTGTCACTGCTGTCATTCTCCCTCCCCCACACCCCTATTGCCGATAGGGGGGGAAGGGGGTTTCCACTAGTGAGATGGGGGGGTGAGTGCGTGCATGCAGAAAGCAGCACCTGGCAGTGTCGAGAAAGGAGGGAGAGGGATCCTGAGCTCGTACTGGGACTGTACGGTGTGGGGGGGGGGAGGCTCTCTGGTTACCCCAGGGTAACTTTGAGGCAGAGACCCCCAAATTGTGCATGACCCCAACTTGGGTGAAGGGGGCACCATTTACTGATGGGATCCTGATTGTTGATACAATTTGCAGTTGGTGCTGTCTGGGGTCACAGGATTATGTTTCTGTCTACAAACAAATGGGGTCATTTTAAGCAAAAATAAAAAAACCTGGGAATTGCTTCTTTAAGGCATCTCGAGCTGCTTGTCCCAAATCTCTCACCCCTCTAGAAAACCTGTGACCCAGCATCCTGGGTCCGTTTTAACGCTTGCAGAATGACTTGGGGAGCTCTGCCTCTGGGCTGGGTGCCCATGACTTGGTTGGTGCCTGGGCTTAATTTGTGCCAGGAGCCCTGGCACCTCTTCTGTGAAACAGGGATGGCAGCAGGAAGCTCCAGCAGGGTGTCTGAGAACCCAATCTAATTTAATCCAGCCCTGGGAACGGAGTGTGTGGGAGGGGCTGGGTCAAAGTGCAAGATGTATTTTTCATAAGTGTTGCTTAAAAATGTGTATTGGTGGCAACCCTAATTTCCAGCTCCCTCTTCACCCCTCAGACTGGATCCAACTTTTTCTAAAGCTCTTCAGGTTGAAGCATTTGGGGGGAGAAATGTGGCCCCAGCCTGGAGTTCCTGGGGGTGGGAGGCGAGGCTGCACTGGGGGAGTGTTCTGTAGGAGCGATCCCCATCCCTGCGGTGCACACTGGCAGTGGGAGGTAATCCTGGCAGGAGCGCTCTGCAGAGGTGGGGACCCAGCCCATGGTAGCTTCACTGTCCTCTCTCCCCTGTTCAGAGCAGTGCGCTCAAGCAGGTCAGGTACAGAAGGAAGATGGGTTGTACTGAAGGGGAGATGGCGGAGCCACTATAGGCCGGGTGGAAGAGGCCGACAGACCAGACGCTTTCTACCCTGGACTAGTCTAATCTTCTACCGTGCCCAGGCCAGAGCGTGCCACCCGGCCCCATAGCAGCAGGCCTGGAGTTTACAGGCTGTGGTACCAAGAGCACAGACCTCTCCTGCTTCCTGTGAGAGTGGAAATGTCTGTGATCTGTAGCAGCCTTGGGGCTGTCTCCTCCTATGAGAATAATGGCCCCTCAGAGCAGGAGTGCAATGGTTGGGGGATTCATAATCCCATTGATGCTCCTCTACATGCTCTGTAGGGATGGGGCTTTCAGGGGTCCAGCTCCTACGCTACCTCGCAGTGAATGGGGTTGGGGATTGACGTGACCCAGCAGGAAACATGGTGCAAGGGGAGGTCTGGGAGGGTGGGAGATTAGAGAAGGGGTGTTTCAGGGGTAGCGATCATTCCCCCCCAATTAAAGCAGACCCTTGTATAAAGGGGAGCCAGTAAGTTCATGTCTCGAACTCGGGCCATGGTTTGGATGCAGAGCGCAGGGCTAACATTCTCCACTAGGGGGCAGCAGTGTCCCATGCTGATTCCCCAGCAAGGGTCCCTGCTAACCAGGGGGGGGGGGCGGGATTCCATAAATCAGGAAAGATGATTAAATAAAGAAAAAAGGGGAGATTCATCTATTGTCTATATGTCTAGGGAAATATGAGTGGGGGGAGGGCTCAGTTTCTGAGACTGGGGAAGAATGTGGTTTTCCTGCTACTCTTTATGGGAGAACAGCATTGGCCAAGTAGCAATCCTGCTGCTAACCCCCCTGCTTGCTCTGTCCAGACTCAGTCTCAGCTTGAAGGAAGACCTGGCCCATATCACCTTGATGCTGCGCGCCTGCTTCAGGGACAGGACCCTGACATGGGAATCCTTCTCAGATGAAACCCAGGGCTCAGGGAGGCCGATGGCATCCTGCTTCTTCTTCTACCCCCTGCACTGCTTCTACAGATTGGGGGGGGGGGCTGTTTCTAGCAGCCTGGCTGACTGCAGGGTGCAGTACCACCTGCTGCCCCTAGGAAGCTGCTGCAGTATACCTGGCTTCCACTGGGGGACAGCAGAGGAAAGGCATTCTCCATTGGGTTATAAATGAGCTAGCCCCATTAGCATTGACTGGCTCCCTTGTGGGACCAACTACTGCTGGCTTGGGGTCGGGGTGTCTTTTTCAACACCTTCAAATGCCTGATGCCCTTTAATCTCTGCAGAGTGGGTTCAGCTTGGTGCACTCAGCAATCAGTTACCTACTGCCCCTGGGCAATCCCATAGGTGTGACTTGAGCAGGAACGTACATCTTTCCTCCCCCCCCCACCCCCCACCCGGGAGCAATCTGAATCTTCCCTGGTCCCGTTTCTGGCATCCCTTGCTCCCTCAGTCAAAATGGTGGCTGCAGAAAGGGGAGGAGCCACAGCTGGCGCATGGCAGATATTGGGGTCAGAGACAGAATGAGGGACTTGGAGAACAAGGGGTTTGTGAGGAGAGGGAGGCTTGAGGGAAAACTAATCTGGAAGAGGGGTGGGGGGATATGACAACCGTTAGAATAGGGGGTCCCCACAAAGTGGAACTAACCCCACTGCTCGCTAAGGGACGGAGCCGAAATAGCCATTCCTTCTGCTTCGATATTGTCCTAGCACCGTTCTGTCTGTCACTCCCCAGAGGTAGCTGCATCTCAGAGGAGAGGGTTAGAAATTAGAAATAGGCCGGTCTTCTGCCCTCCCCCCACTCTCCCCTTCCCAAGCTGATCTAAATTAGCACAGTTGTATTGTCAGAGCTAGTGACTTTACATCCCCTGAGGATTGATGAGGAAGAGCTTTGAAAACCCAGCATGTTTTTTAAATGTATAGTTTGGTGCCATCCCCTCCCCTGTTTTCTCTTTCAGCTGCTGCTCCTGTGTGAGGAGGGGCACTTCAAGCTGGCTCTGAACGGGATCCTTCTGGGCCAGTACCAGCCCCCCCGCTTGGCCCTGGACCGGCTGATTGAGCTGCGGGTAGCTGGGGACGTCCGTCTCTACAGCGTCATGTGATGACACCCTGGCTGCCCCCAAGAGATGGAGCTTGGCTTGGCAGAGCTGCCTGGGCAGGAGGGGGACAGGCTACAGACCGGGTCATGCTTGGGGCTGTTCCCAGGGAGTAGTGCTACCCCCTCTGAGACTCTAACCAGGGTGGCCGGGTCTCCTGGATCCCATCTCTCTCTCTCTCTCTCTGGACACTGTTCTAGCTATTGAAGCTGGAATATAATCTCTATTTTTTCCAGTGTTCTCTGCCATGGACCGAGCTTCAAACAGGGGCCTTGGTTGCTGAGGAAATGTCACCCTGGGCTAGAGTTGCCACCAATGCAAGTTTTTAAGCAACACTTATGAAAAGTACATGTTGCAGCCCCTGCACTGGCACCTTGGGCACCCACTGGTACCAATGCAGGGGCTGCAACATGTATTTTTCATAAGTGTTGCTTTAAAAGTTGCACCAATGGCAACCCTACCCTGAGTACCAGGCATCCCCTCGTGCTTTGGCTGCAAGTTCATTGTACGTCAATGGGGCTTGGCAGCAGCCACTTCCAAAGCATATTAGCGAGGCTGGAGAAAAGATTTTGGGTCCCCGCTCCAATGAATTTGCCCCCTACTCCAGGGATGGCAGTAGATTGCAGGGGAGGGGAAAGTGGGAGCTCTAGGGTCAAGACAGTCCATTTTCCCCTGCTTCTTCCCTCTCATCCCTTGATTGCTGCAACCCTTCTTACAGCCCAGTTCGTAGGGGTTTGGCCAAATTTAACCCATGAAAACTCGGGCCCTGTCTCTCCCCAACCTCAGTCTTGAGTAGCTGTGCAAATGGCAGATGAAATTCAGTGGGGCTGATCCCATGCCCCATGCACAGTTGCATGTGCAGGTCCCATGTAGGAGTCATGCGCACCCTTGTTATCGGCAGATTGTGCGGCGCACCTCCCACACATACCGTGCAGAGGGGGTTGGGATTGCAGCCAGTGTTGCCAAGTGCAAAGTAATGTATGTGGGGAGAAAATAATCCTAACTCTACCTCCACCCTTCTGGGCTTGAAATTGGGGGTTACCAGTCAGGAAAATGATCTTCTAGTCATTGTGGGCAGTTCATTTAAATCCTCAGCTCAGGGTGCAGCTGTCATCAAAAAGGCAAACAGTGTTACGAATTATTCAGAATGGGACAGAAAATAAAACAGAAAACAGAATCGTACTATATAAATCTATGGTGTGACCTCCCCTTGAAGGTTGTGCCCAACATCGTCTTCCTTTTGGGTGCTGGTCCCATGCCCACTCTACTTGTGACATGATTACCCATCTCTCAGGGGAGGCTCTGAACTGCGTATGCCCATTGCTGGAGCGGGACAGTCCACTCCTACAGGGTTTTGAAGGCTTTGTCTGGGAGCCATCAATAGTTTTAGGTGACCAGGAGCTCACCCAGGCCCCGGTTCCTGCCATGTGGGCTTCTCTTGAACAATACCTGCTCCAGCACTGACGTCGGCCCCTCCTCTCCAGGAGCCACTGGCCATGCGGTCTCCGCTACCTCCCCATAGTACTGCTAGCCCCAGTCAACCTATTTTGAAAGGGTGGAGGCTATCCGCTGGGACCTGGATGAATGTCTAGCCTTGCTGAGCTCCTGGGGAGCCAAGGCCTTCAGGCGAGCGTGCCTGCCAGCTCAGACAGCAGCGCAGAGTCCTCCGACACTTGTCCAGCTGACATGAACCATCGAGGCCCAAACCATGACTCCGATACTTTCTCCCTGTGGTTCCTCCTGGACGGCCAGCTATAACAGTAGGGTATATCCCCATCACTACCAGTAGGAGGTAGACATACTATCTTTGTATTCCTAGTACAGGGATTATCCTTCCATCCCCAGTTGATTGTCTGCCTTCATGAAAGTAGGATGCAGGCTAGCTGTCTCCAGGAGAAATCTGGGATGAATGACAGGCAGCTTTGAAGAAGCTCCAGGTGCCAGAGGAGGAGAAATTCCTCCCACTGTTCACCTCCCCCCCCCCCAACCCTCAGGGGAGGGGGTTAGTGAGCTAGTCTGGGGTGATCCTTTTCCTTCGTGCAGGGAGACCCCGAAGAGCGGGCGTAGCACCTGGTACCGGGGATAGCTACAGAGCATAGTGGATGGCTCTTCCCGCTAGCAAGAGGGGGGGAACTACCCCGAGAGAGTCCAGTGCTCTGGCAGGCTCTAAGTGGCCTTGGTGCGAACGGGGACAACAATACTGGGGCAACCGGTCTTGCGGCACTGCCTGGACCGTGCTGAGAAGGAGCACCCAGGGGCGGGGGAGAGAGAAAAACAAGGAGCTCTATAACCCCCCTCCGCCCTCCCCCGAAATACCGGCAGAGTCGGAGGGAACTCTGATAAACATAGTCAGTTCCCGCCCAACAGTGGCTCCGAGGGGACAGACCCTCGATGAATGCACCGACATGCCCCCTCCTCCTTCTCGCCCCACTCCCTAGCAGCTTGGCACTGGTGGGGAAAAGTGGGCGATGCAACGAACGCGGCTCAGGAGGGGGAGGGATGGACTAAGGGAGCAGCCAATGGGAGAGTAGCCTGGCCGCACGTGATGCCAGAAGCCTCCCTAGAGCGCACAGCCCTGACGCCACAGTAGGCAACCTGCTGTGCTAGGAGGGAGTGTATCACAGAGCTCCGGTAACTCCTCAAGGCCCAGATGGTGGCAAAAAAGAAAAGAGCTGCAACCGCAGAGGTTCAGCAACAAGATCAAACAGTAAGCCCCCCGGACCCCCAGCCTCAGGACCTGCATATGGAGGTCCTAAAAGAAATTTTCGCAGAGCTAAAAAGGAAAAGATCACCCCCCAGAGAGAAGGGGAGGAAAAGGTTCAAGGGCCAATCTAAAGAGGCAGGAAAGGGGAAGGCCCCCAGAAAGGGGAGAACCCACAAAAGAGCAGTGGGACTCCTAGACTCTCCCGCTTCCTCATCTGAGGAACTGGAGGTAGAAGCGTCTGGGGATCCAGACAGACAGTTCCCGATGAGATACAGGGATGAAGTCCTAGACCAGATAACTAGAGCCCTGTACCTTCAATAGAAGAAGGTCAAACAGGTCTCTTCGGAGTCCTCGGAGGAGGAAGAAGAGGAGGCTAGCAATATATTCCTAGGGCCAGTGCCAAGGACAAGTGAGTCATTTTGGACAAAGCATACGAAAAAATAATTTTAAAAGAGTGGCAGCAACCTAACAAGCTTTTCAAAATGAATAAAACCTTACTGTCTCTTTATTCCCTCAGAAAGAATAAGGAACCACTCCTAGCTATCCCCAAGGTGGATGCGGCAGCGGCCTCTTTGGCCAGGAACTCTGTATTCCCGACTGAAGGGGAGTGTTACCCGAGGGACCCCACATACAAGGGGATTGAATCCAACCTCAGGCGTAACTTTGAGGAAACAGCCACATTAATGAGGATGGCTGTAGTAACCTCCTACTTCTCGAGAGCTCTCATGATGTGGATCAAGAGAGCCAGAGAACCGAAGGTGTCAGAAAAAATGACAAGGATTCTGTCAACCAGAATACAACTAGCACACTCCTTCATAGCAGATTCATCCACAGACATGCTGAGGTGGTCTGTGAGAGCAGTAGCATCAAACGTAGCGGCATGCCACCCACTCTGGCTATGATCCTGGAAAGGGGACAACACGGCCAAGAACACCCTGGTAGGAGGTCCCTTCCAGGGGGAGAAGCTATTTGGGGTGTGCTTGGATAAAGTCCTGACTAAGGCGGCAGATAAAAACAAAAAACAGACTCTGCAGAGTGTAGGGCAACCCAGAAGGAATTTTCGTCCCTTCAACCAACGCCAAGCACACGCAGGTAACGGAAAACCCTTCTATGCCCCTAGGGGCAGGCAGCAGAAGTATAGATCCATCTGGAACAGGCAGAAGGGACAAGGCACACGACCCAAACACTCCCAAGGGGCAAACAAACCCAAGTCAGAGGCATGACTACCTGTTTTACCAACCAAGTCAACAGGGTTTAGGGGGAAGGCTCCAAAAGTTCACAGGGGAGTGGCAAAGAGCAACATCAGACCGCTGGGTCTTAGAAACAATACAAAGGGGCTACTCGATCGAATTCTCCCAATACCCCAAAGGCTTCTACATTTCCTCACCAAAGTCAAGCAACCCCAAGAAGCACCGAGCCATGCTAGACAAAATGTACAGGTTAAGGAACATAGGAACAATAGAACAGGTACCACTACAAGAGCAGGGACAAGGATTATATTCCATCCTATTCCTGGTGCCGAAGAAATCAGACGAGTGGTGAACAGTTCTCGATCTGAAGACGCTAAACAGGTGTGTCTGGGCAAGAAAGTTCAAAATGGAGACACTCTATTCCATCCGAACCGCCCTAACACCAAAAGAATGGCTAACATCACTAGACCTCAAGGAAGCGTATCTCCATGTCCCAATCCTGCCTTCACACAGAAAATGGCTGAGGTTCCAATATATGCAGGAGCACTGGTAATACACAGCCCTCCCATTTGGTCTAGCAACCTCGCCCTGGACCTTCATGAAAGTGCTGATCCCACTAATAGCAAAACTCAGGGGAGAAGGGATAAAAATCCACCCCTACCTGGAAGATCTACTGATTCGATCACCAACCTTCCACCAGGCAACAGCAGACGTACACAGGGTGATATCGTTTCTCCAGAAACACGGGTTCATAGTGAAATTCAAGAAGAGCCATCTAGAACCATCACAGTCTCTGGAGCACCTCGGAGTAGTTCTGAACACGAAACTATTCAGACTGTATCTGACCCAACAGAGCCGTCAATCCCTGCTGAGCCTGATAAACCAAGTCTCCCACAACCGAAAATCCAGGTTGAAAGACCTGGCCAGCCTACTGGGAGGCATGATATCATGCATAAGCATTCTAAGCTGGGCAAGGCTACATGCAAGAACACTACAAAGATTCCTGAGACCCTGGCAAGATCAACTAACCCAGGGGAGGAACCCATGGATTGTAGTACCACTGACAGTCAAGAAGTCTCTAATGTGGTGGAAGGAGAAGGAGAGATTCGAACCCGGGGTACCCATCACGGATCCCGACAGGATAACGATAACAACCGATGCAAGCCTATCCAGATGGGGGGCACACATGCAAAACAAGTTTGTACAGGGGAAATGGTTGCAGTGGGACAAGAGACACCACATAAACTGGTTAGAGCTCAGAGCGGTGTACCTGGCAATGAGGAGAAGGACACCATCAATACGAGGACAGCACGTCCTGATCTATACGGACAATGTTGTGACAAGAGCCTACATCAACCACCAAGGGGACTCGAGGTCAGAGACCCTACATCAGCAAGCGTTAATTCTACTCAAATGGGCGGAAGTAAACCTCAAATCAATACATCACCGTTTCCCCTCATGGGACCTAAACATCCCAGGACAACAGAACACTCGAGCAGACTGGCTCAGCCGAGAGATGATAGACCCCGGGGAATGGTCCCTACATCCGCGGACATTCGAAGTCATAGTAGAGGCCTTCGGAACTCCAGAGGTCGACCTATTTGCTCAACCGAGCAATGCAAAGGCAAAGACATTCTTTAGCAGATTCCCGAACAAACAAGCGGCAGGATTCGATGTGCTCAATCTAGTGTGGCCACAGGTCCTAATCTTTGCGTTCCCCCCGTTCCCACTGATACATCGAACAGTGGCAAAAATCAAGAGAGAGAGAGCGGAGGTGATTCTGGTAGCACCATTCTGGCCACGGCGACCGTGGTTCGCAGACATTCTGGCAATGGCAACAACGTCCCACCTCAGGCTCCCGCTCAGAAAAGACATGCTAATGCAAGGACCAATACACCACGAGAATCCAGAGTCCCTCTCTCTAACAGCATGGAGATTGAGAGGAGAGCTCTGACAAAGCTAGACTACTCACCACAGGTCATGGAGACTATGGTCCAGTCCAGACGACCCACGACCAGACGGATTTACCAAAGTACATGGGCAAAATTTGCAGGGTGGTGTGACAAAAAGGGAGTGAACCCAATTAAAGCTTCAGTTAGGATAGCTTTAGACTTCCTACAAGATGGTCTAAATGGCAGCTTAAAGCCAAATACGTTACAGAGACAAGTGGCAGCATTAAACAGTGTCCTTTCCACTAGAAAGGGTAGAAGTGTCTCCAGACACCCACACATTCTTAGATTCATGAAAGCGGCAAAAGCTATATCACCACCGGTAGCACACCATTTCCCCCCATGGGACCTAAACTTGCTACTAAAGGCACTGACAACTATTCCCTTCGAATCCCTGGGGGAGGTGTCCTCTTATTTTTTATCAATAAAAGTAGCATTCCTGATAGGGATCACATCAGCCAAAAGAGTCTCGGAGCTGAGCGCCCTGTCCATAGAGCCAACCTTATGTATATTTTAAAAAGATTCTGTAACCTTCAGATTGGACCCAAGTTTTATTACAAAAATAAATTCCCTTTTCCATAAGGAACAAGAGATCAATCTCCTATCTTTCTGCCCACAACCCTCTCATCCACAAGAGAGGGTGTGGCACATTCTTGATGTTAAAAGAGCTATAAAGATTTACTTGGACCGCACAGCCCCATTTAGAAAATCTTCGGCCCTCCTAGTGACATACGGTCCCCTAAATAGAGGATCAAGGGCCTCAAAAGCAACCATAGCAAAATGGATAGTGCTATGCATGAAGGAGGCCTATAGAGCTCAGGGTAGGGTTCCCCCTTCGGGGATCTTTGCTCACTCATTAAGAGGAGCAGCCACCTCTCAGGCTTTTAAGAAAGCAGCCCCGTATGGGGAAATTTGCAGGGCAGCAACTTGGGCATCTGTCCATTCGTTTACGAGGCATTATAAGATACCTTTACAGGAATCAGCAGAGGCAGCCTTCAGTAGAAGGGTGTTACAGGGAGTATTAGGAGAGGTTAATTCGGATTAATATACTCTGATCACTACCCTCCCTTCACAGTTTTCTGTGTATAATGGGGGACACTGCTTTGGAAGGTCCCTACTAGTGGTGGGACCCCAGGCCCATTACCGGCTACCGGATTTACCGGTTACCGGTTCCACGAAAACCAGATTCCCGGATTAAATCCGGTATACCGGTACCGGATTTATTTCATTGGTTTCAATGGGGCGCTGTGTCCCCATTGAAACCAATGAAATAAATTAATTCCCTCCCCCTTCCAGGCTGCGCGGGTGGAAGGGGGGACACCCCCCACCCACCCTGCCCAGCCTGGATTTTTGTTTTAAAAAAAAGAGTAAAGAAAAGACCCAGAGGCGAGGCGAGGCGAGCCCACCCCCCAGCACCAGCGGCCGCGGCGTCCCCGCAGCCGCCGGTAAGTATGACCCGATCCCTGGGGGGGGTGTTTAACACCCCCCCCAGGGATCCCCCCTACTAAAGGTCAGTGCGCGCCGCTTACCTTTGGGAGCTCCGGCGGCGGCGGGCGGTCCGGCGGCCTCAGCGCCGGCTGTGGCTGCCGGCGTCAGGACGCTCTAGGCCTTCCGGGGAAACCCGGAAGTTCCCCGGAAGGCCTAGAGCATCCTGACGCCGGCAGCCACAGCCGGCGCTGAGGCCTCCGGACCGCCCGCCGCCGCCGGAGCTCCCAAAGGTAAGCGGCGCGCACTGACCTTTAGTAGGGGGGATCTCTGGGGGGGAGGGGGGGTGTTAAACACCCCCCCCAGGGATCGGGTGATACTTACCGGCGGCTGCGGGGACGCCGCGGCTGCTGGTGCTGGGGGGTGGGCTCGCCTCGCCTCGCCTCGCCTCTGGGTCTTTTCTTTTAAAACAAAAATCCAGGCTGGGCAGGGTGGGTGGGGGGTGTCCCCCCTTCCACCCGCGCAGCCGGGGAGGGTTTTTAAACTTTTTTGCTGGGGCAGTTTTTTTACATTGCAGCCATTTTTAAATGGCTTCAATGCAAAAAAATCCAGTACCCCGGAATCCGGTACCGGGTCCGGATTACCGGGTCAAATCCGATAATGCCGGTACGCCTGATACCGGCATTATCGGATACCGGATTCTACCGGTTTCCCACCCCTAGTCCCTACTGTTATAGCTGGCTGTCCAGGAGGAACCACAGGGAGAAAGGAAAATTGGGCACTTACCTCCTGAATTTTCTTTCTGCTGTGGTTCCTCCTGGACGGCCAGACCCACCTGGAGTGATCAAACTCTGGGAAAGGGAGAAGGTTAAGGTACTCTGGGATTCTGAGTCTGATAAAGCAACCACACAAGTCTGGACTGGTTCTATAGTAATCAGGGGTGTTTAATGCGCTGAGTTGAGTTAAGAAGTTCATTAGAGTTACTAACAATGTTGTTTATATACAAGTTTTTCCAGCAGCAATGAAGGAAAGCTTAAGACACTGGGGATGGAAGGATAATCCCCGTACGAGGAATACAAAGATTGTATGTCTGCCTCCTACTGGTAGTGTCGGGGATATACCCTACTGTTATAAATGGCCGTCCAGGAGGAACCACAGCAGAAAGAAAATTCAGGAGGTAAGTGCCCAATTTTCCTGTCTCTAGCGCTCCTGCTGCCATATGCATCCTGTGCCTCTGCCTGTTACTCAGCCCACTGGGAGGCCACCTTTTCTCCATCATCTGCTTGCTGCTTGTCATCTGCCTGGCCATCACAGCTATCTCCTCCAGCCTTAGCCCCCACCCGTGTATCCTACGCATGGTGTCCCCTTCCCTGTCCTGTATTCCTAGTCTGTGCCCTGTGTTTGTCCCTTGCCCTGTTGTTAGTCCCAAATGGAGATTCTTTGGGGAAGGGGACAGTGTCGGTGCCCAGAGGTCGGGGGGGTGGGGCTGTCAGAATCTGTGTCCCGAACTCTTGTCCCCAGAGTTCTTGGAGGAGGGGTCAGGCCTTGCAGCACCAGTTTCACCTCGCCTCAGGCCCAACCTCTCCCCTCAGGAGGCCTCTGCCTACTCAGCCCTGGCCACACCCCTTTATCTGTTCTCGGTGCATCATGCCTCCCAGCTTCCTGGTTGGCTGCCAGCTGGCATTTAAGGCTTGCTGATAGCACCAGAAAGCTGACTCGAGCAACTCTCCCCTGTAGACCAGCTTCCTTGTGCCAGCCTTGCTCCCTGGTCCTCTTGCTTCTGTTCCTGGTGCCCAAATCCTTGATCCTAGCCCTGAACCTGACCCTACCTCCAAAAACTCCAAGTCTGTCCCGAACCTGGATGCCCTTCACCTTGTGTCACTTACGGGGTTAGAGAGGTATTTTGTGTCTGGTTTTATTTGTATTATTTATATAGCAGCAGCAGTGTACCTGGCACTGTACAGTCAGTAGTTACAGACAGATCCCTGCCCCAAAGGGCTTACAATCTAAGAGAAGGGAGGGGGAGACAAGGATACATTCATGAGGTTGAGTTGCAGGTGCACCTGCTTTACTTAGAAAAGGGCCTAATGGGTGCATGGGGTGGGGAGGTACGTGGGGGTTTATTCCCATGGGACCCCACCCACCTCCATGCATGGAGGATCCGGCTTTGGTGCCCATTGCTTCGTGTGTGGATGATAGGTGGAAGTGGGTGGAGTGCAGGAGCATCACACGCACCCCCTGCTGCATCCACTGTGGCATTTGCACAGGCATCCCCCCTCCTGCACATGTGGGGGGGGCACATCCATGTGAAAATGGTCTGTGTTATTTTATTTATTTTATTCAATTGTTATGCTGCCCCCTCCTGCCACAGGCACCTTGGGGCAGCGTACAACAATAAAACACATAAAACATCTAAAACCAATTTAAAACAGTAATACATAAAAGCAGCAATAATACCCCATCTAACATCTAAACATTCCCTGTTACAGGAAATAGTTTCTGAGTGAGGGGGGAAGAGGACGCAATTTCACTCATGACAAGCTAGGGAAGGCCTGATGGAAGAGGTGGGGTTTCAAGAGGAATTTGAACATTGGGAGGGGGGAGCAGAGTGAACGTATCCAGAGAGGGAGTTCCAGGCATGAGGGGCAGCAAGAGAGAAGGGGTGAAGGCATTTAGAGGCGCAAGGGGGTTGTGAGCAGGTGAGGGCAGGGGCAGAGAAGGAGCGAAGCTCCTGGGCAGGAGTATGGCGGGATACAAGAGCTGACAGAGATGGTGAAGCAAGGTCGTGAAGGTCCTTGAAGGTGAAGACCAGGAGCTTGTACTGAATGCGTTCACATAAAGGGAGCCAGTGTAGGGTGGAGAGGAGGAGCTGAATGTGGTCAAAGTGATGGGTGAGGTGGATGACTTTGGCAGCAGAGCGTTGAGGGGGGTGAGATCAGAGCAGGGGAGACCAGTGAGGAGGAAATTGCAGTACTCAAGGCAAGAGTTGAGTAGAGCAAGGACAAGGGGTTTTGCAGTAGAAACAGTAAGGCAGGACCAGATTTTAGCAATATTATATAGAGCGAAGTGACATGATTTTGCAACAGCTTGGATCTGAGGCGTAAAGGAGAGGGAGGCGTCAAAGGTGAATCCCAGGTTACTTGCCTGAGGGACTGGCTGGAGGGTGACTCCCTCAATGGAAATTGAGATAGAAGTAGGAGGGGAACGTTTTGAGGAGGGAGGATGAAGAGTTTAGTCTTGGTCGTATTAAGCTTGAGTTGGTGGCGAGACATCCAAGCAGAGATGTCAACGCTATGAGACTGGATGGAGGTGGAGAGCGTGGGAGTGGAGAGAGTGGTGTGCCATCAACACTGGAAGCCATGGGTTTCAATGAGTTTACCCAGAGAGAGAGTGTAAAGGGAAAAGAGACAAGGGCTCAGGGCAGAACCTTAGGGAACTCCCACAGAGAGGAGAAGTGACGTAGAGGATGTACCAGCAAGAGAAACATTGAAGGAGCGGTTCGAGAGAGACGGGTTGAGAAGAGTGTCCTGGAAACCAAGGGAGCATAGCAAATCCAGGAGGAAGCCATGGTCGATGGTGTCAAAGGTGGCAGAGAGATCGAGGACAAGAACAGAGTAAAGGCCCTTACACTTGGCTAAGAGAAGGTCATCCGCAATTTTGGCGAGGGCAGTCTCAGTTGAGTGGAGAGGGTGGAAGCCCGATTGAAAGGGGTCAAGGGAGGAGTGCAGTCCAGTAAGTATGATTTGGCATCTTCTGTCCACGTATGGCCTTGTATACTTTCCACACAAGCGAACCATCTTGTTTAAAATCTTTATATTTATTGGTGAGAAGGGCTTTCACTTTCTCCATAGAGTACGTCTACCAAATTCTTTTGAGCCATTCTGAGCCATTTTGAGCCATTGAGCCGTTAAGTCACGAGTGCTTCTCCAGTTCCTTGCAATAATATTGATTGCTGCAAGCAACATTAATTTACAGGTATCTTGGTGGTGATCCATAAGTGGTATGACTGGGTATAGACCCAACGATTCTGTTTCCTGTCTAAAAGATATTATTAACTTTGTTGCTTTTTTTATGTATTTCCATACTATGCACCAAAGTGATTGGATTCTAGGATAGCTCCACCAGCAGTGAAGGTAAGTACCCTCTTCCCCGCAGTCACGCCAGCAAAGGCCTGTCCTGGATCTAGCCATAAATTTAAGCTAATGGGGGGTCAGATAATATCTTAAAATTAGTTTAATGTGTGGTTCTTTAATTTCAAGTGCCTTTGCACAAGAATGTATGTGATGCCAGATTTTTTGTGTTTGTGCTGTCTCAATATTGTGCCCCAAGTCCTGTTCCCATTTCTTTCTGTAGGGGTTTTCTTTACTTGTCTCTATCCGGGACAGCTGTCTGTGAATTCTGGCTATCAAACCTTTGTTTGGGGAATGACTTAGGAGTACTTTTTCTAAATCTGTGGGTGGTCTGCTGTAGTGTTTGTTTGTTTTTTTATTGTTGGTGATTATGCCTTTTAATTGAAGATATTGGAAGATGCTTATTTTCTTTTTCTTTTTACCTCCAATACTGGCAACTCCACAAACTTCTCATTGGAAAACAACTGTTCAGCTCAGCTAATTCCTTTTCCGGTAAGTGTTTTGCGTAGATCAGCGGCACAGCTGTTGTCTGTTAAGTATTGCTCATTTTGGGGGGAGAACGGTGAGGCCAGAGATGATAGTTTGAATGTCTGGTTCCAATGCTGGAGGGCTGTATGAGCAAATGAGTGAAAGGCCCACTTATTTATTTCAGCTGTACATTTACTGGCTAGAAGGTCCTGGAAGTTAGTTACCTGTAGGATCTGTTTTCCTATTTCCACCTAGCTTACCTATTTGGGATTATGATACCAATATCTGAGTGACTTTAATGATGCTGCTTTAAAGTAGAGTTTTAGATTGGGCATATTAACCCCACCTTTATCTTTTTCCCTATTTAGAATAGCTTTGCTGATTCTTGGTTTTTTCCTTTTCCAGATTACATCCATTAGAACCCTCACATTGGTTTACAAAGGAACTAGGTAAGTTTATTGGCAGTGCCATAGCTTTATATAGAATTTTAGAGAGTGCTAGCATCTTGAATAGACTGTGTTACCCAGCCAGGAGGTTTTTAAGCATCTCCATGTGGAAGCTTCCATTCTGATTTGGTTTAAAATGCTTGGGAAGTTTTTCTT
>QEPC01005414.1:185102-206519 GCA_003113815.1 Sphenodon punctatus | reverse complement strand
GTCAATTGCTTCTATTTCACTTTTAATTTTTTGAATTTCGGTTTGGGTATGTTTGTTTGGGGAAATTTTGTTAAGGTTTTCCAGACGTTTTAGCTGTGTATATAGCTCTGCATTTCTTTTCCTTTTTTTGTTTGTTCAGGCTTTGATAGCTATGAATTTGCCTCTAAAAACTGCTTTAGCAGCCTCCCATACTGTTTGTGGAGAGGTGACCGAAGTCAAATTGAATTCAAAATATTCTTTAATGTCTGTTATCATTTGATTTTTAATCCATTCACATTTAAGCAACCCCCTGTCAAGCTGCCAATTTTGTGAGCCTGTATGCTTGTGGTTAGACCATAAGAACTGTATCAACAATGCATCATGGTCTGAAAATGTTATAGGCAAAATATCAAATTTGAGACATTTGAATAAGTTATCATGTTCAGTTAACACGTGATCTATTTTGGTGCAGGTATTGTGCACTTCAGAGTGAAATGTGTAATCTCTTGTTGATGGATAAAAAAATCTTCATCCATCCACTAGGTCATATTGGTTGATCAATTTGGAAATATTTATGTGTTCCCTCTTCAGAGAGTGACCTGAAGAGTGATCCAGAGTGAAAAGGGGTGTGTTGAAGTCTCCTTGTATGATCAAGAGATCTTCAGAGTTTTGTGACAGTGTGCAGGATCTTTGGAAAGAATTGGAAAGGGTTTGAATTAGGTGCGTATAAACTGACCAGCATCACATTTTGGGAATTTAAAACCCCCTTCAAAAGAATGAATCTTCCCTTTTTGCCTTTTAGACTTTTTTCCAATGTAAAATCCACATTTTTGGAGAAACCTATGACGACCCTGGCATTTTTTTTATTTTATTTTTTTATCGCAAGCTGCATAGATTTCTCCCATTTGTTTATTTTTAAACCTGTGTATGTCTTTATTGATCAAATGTGTTTCCTGGATTAAGAAAACATCTATTTTTTTATCCTCTACGGTGCTTGTTACTTTTTCTCTTTTTACTGGATGGTTGAGACCTTTTACATTTAGGGACAGGGATTTTAATTTGGGGGGTTTATTGTCCAAGGGGTGGGTTAACAACCCCACCCCCCTTGTTATAGTTTTTGGCCTCATTATTATTTCTTTTTGTTGTTTCTATTATTGATGGTTTTGTGATGTGCGGTAGCAATTTTCTAAGCTGGTTCACTGTGGTGCCCATAGCTGAGGAACATGTCTGGAACTTACATCTGTGTCTGACATAGAGTTAACTTAATAACTTCAAACATAGCTGCCAACAAACATGCTGACAGTAAGTGTCTAATTATACATCAGATCTAAAGTTTTGGGGAGGGGGGGTCACTTGCAATCATTTCCCTTTTTAACCACAAACCCCCTCCCAGCAACCCGTGCCATGCCTTAGGTGTTAAATGCTAAAGGAGAGGGGGTTTTCCCCCTCATACAACAAATGCTACCCTTATAATTTCTTATTTGACTAGTACAATTCACAGCAAATGAATAAAACTTATATGAAAGTCCACACTCTATGTAGTTTCTGCTTTTTTACATAGTGTCTTGAACTTGTC
Source organism: Sphenodon punctatus (assembly GCA_003113815.1). Classification (NCBI taxonomy): domain Eukaryota; kingdom Metazoa; phylum Chordata; class Lepidosauria; order Sphenodontia; family Sphenodontidae; genus Sphenodon; species Sphenodon punctatus. Next base: position 204,964 of record QEPC01005414.1, on the reverse strand, counting down.
TTTGGTTGTGTGCCTGGATGAAGATTTCCAAATCACCACACTCTTCAAAGACTTTTATTGTTGAATAGGATAGGCAATTGAGCTGGGTGCTCAATGGGCTCCAATGTGTGGGCAATGGGTGTGCAATGGGCTCCAATACCCGATGCTCCGTGAGTGGAGGTGGGTGTGCGCTCGTGGGAACGGGCGCACACCCACCTCCACCCACCACTGCCGCACACCCAGCCCCCCACCCACTACGGTTTTGTTTTAAAATGGCCAGTGTCTTGCGAATTTTATGCTTTCTCTCCCTCCCTTCTCAGTTTTTCCCGACGGACTGTCTGGTTTTGTTTTACTAATTTTTGGTTTGTGTGTGTTGGTTTTTTGTTTTTCAACGTGTGCTTTTGTTTTTCTGTCCATTGCGTGTGATTGTTAATGTTTTGGTTTTGGTGACCTGCACCTCCCGTCAAAGAGCAAGCGACTCACCACCTCCCTACGTGTCCCCTCCCCCCCTTCCCGTTACAAAACCGCAGTCTGCGAACTGTGCACCAGGAAGATTCTTTTGGACTCCCAAGTCCTTTCTAATTATGAGACTTTTACAAAATGGTGACTGGCTGCAATTAAGAATGTTCCACAACTTCCAGCACCTTAGAGGGGAGCTTGAGAGAGCTCCTGTGCAGCAACTGTGCTCACTGGAACTCTCTGCCTTGGAAGAACTTTCAAACAGTTTCTTTGAAGTTGTGGGACAGTAGAGACAGTGGCTCTGTGTACACTCTGTGTTCTTCTTCCTTGGTCATTGTTTTGTCCGTGTGCCGTACAAGTTGGGGGATGGTGTGGAGCTACTGTGAGACTCAATTAGTAAACGTTTCAGTCTGTTGGGTTCTGCAGTAGCTTTTTCTCCCCACTGCTATGCACCGTCTCCCCCCCCCCCCCCTTTCCCAGTTTTTCCGAATGGACAGTTCAGCCTGTTTTCTCGGGCAGAGAAGTGGGGAGAAGGATGAGTTGTGATGTAGACTGAGGCTGGCTCAGGCCAGCAATTCTTTTTGCTATTGTGAGGTACGCCCCTGACAGCCAATCAGATCAGACGGAGTAATTACATTGGGACAGGATGGAACAGCGGTACATGCTTCTGTGGCCAATGAGCATGCGTGAAACTTCGGCTTTTTAAAACTTTAATAAGTTTCAAGTTTTAGTTTTATTAGGCTCTAGCTTTCGCCATGGCCAAAGGAGAACAAGAAAAAGACAATACATCGACAATGCGACAAATGCCAATACATCAGAGTAACCATCCCACATTTTAGTCAGGTACATACCACCATATCATACCTTCACTATATGCACTTCATACTTCTAACAAACCAGAAGGGAAATCATAAGATCTCCATGAATAATTTCCGTTCCGATTTTACCCCTTCCTCTCTGTTTTCTCTCAAGTCTTTACACCAATTTGTTGCTTACTTTTACCACAGTGGAGCTCAACCAAAATTAAATAATTAACAATAAAATTCCTATATACCATGCATCTAAAACAAGTATGCAATAATAAAATATAAACATAAAATAATTGCAGCCATCAATTATGTAATTGCATGAACCATTAGCCCCATATGATGACATTTATATCCTCCATTCAATGACAAAAAACTTTAATAAAAACTCTCCAACACCACCACACTAAATCAATCATTAAAAAACATCGCCTTGGCTGCCCAGGCTACAAATATGCCAGTTTTCAAGCTTCAAATGTGAACGCAGCCAAAGATATAGATAGGCATAAAAATCGAGCCTTTGAAGCAATTCTACATCGAAGCAAAAAACTCAAAACATTATAACTCATAAAGCACAGCACTGGACAACATTAAATTAAGCACAGACCACATCCCCCCCTCCCCCGAGCACTACAAACCCTGGGGGGGAAATTCAGATGAAACCCACAATCCGTAGTCCTAAAACCAAGTGTGTAGTTTCAGTGCTTTGAATGAAAGTGAGGTTATAGCTTAACACACAGCCACTGTTTAATAAGTGATAGAGTGTGAATCTGCAATCAGATTTGCAACTATTCCTTGTTTTTACTATGAGTAAGAGAAGTTAATAATCCAACATTTAGTACTTTCATCAACAATAGGTGGGTGTATAATTTCCCAATTGTACTGAGCAGGCTTATCAGGCAGTAGTTGAAAGGCAAGCTGGGGTCACCCTTTTTAAAAATAGGGACTAATATACTCTTAAGCCACGATGCCGGGATAACTCCTTACTCTTTAACCTCTGAGAACAAGGGTGCCAACACCGAGGCCCATCAATCTGGATGCAATTTAAGATTCTCAGAGGTAACCCAATAGGGGCCTGGAGCTTTCCCTAATTTTAAACCCATAATGAGGGATTTCACCTCTCCCGGTAAGACTGGAGACCAGGCTTCAAATATGTACTGAGGATGTCCGCTAAAGTGATCTTCCAGGCCTGCCTAGTTGGAATATAATTTTGCATAGAATTGTTCCCAGCAATGGGCCGGGACTAAGAATGAAGGAGAATCATCCCCCCTTGATCTCTTTAGGGAGCGCACCAAAAGCCAAAATTTTTGAGAGTTTTTTTCTGTTGCGGCTTTATATAGATTGTGCCATTGAGCCTTACAATAAACTCTTTCTTCTTAACCAGAAGTATCTGGTAGTGTTTCTGCTGTATCTGCAACAACCTGCAAAGGGGTCCCGAGGGATGGGCCTTAAGATTCCGTGCCAGAGCTCTCAGTTTCCTGCTCTCGGTCCTGCAAATCTTATCGGAGCATGGAGCAGCCCACATGTGCCCCCCATAGTTAGCTGCCAGGGGGGCCCTGAAGGTAATTGCTGACTCTAAGTTAGCTAGAAGCCTACCATATCAGGTGAAATCCCCTCTTTCAGAGAGAGGCAGCATAAGCTGGATCTTCTTGGCTTCCAGGGAATTAATAAAGCCGTTACATGCCCTGGTAAGATCCTCCGAGCGCTTAAGATGCATTGTAAACCCCCCCCCCACCTGTGTCTTGCCATGGGCAACCTGGGGGGGTAACACATTTTTTAAAACCGGTTTTGAGCCCCTTTGATGATCGGGGGATGCCAAAACCGGTTTTTAAAAATGTGCATTATTTTAAAAACACATTCAAAACGGTTTTGGCTTTTACACGATCATGGCAAATGTGCATTTAAAACTGTTTAGGTGTTTAAAGAGCATTAAAACATGCACATTTTCCACCAATCATGCGTAAATTTGTCTTGTCTAAAAGCGGCCCTAGACTCCCATAGGCTGTTCAGTGGGATTCCAATGCCAGGCCCTATCCCCCACCTTAGTCGAGCCCCCTACCTCCTTCAGATGCTAGGAAACCTTCTCCCGTAGGCTCAGGACCCCATACAAACTCTTCACACCAGGGTTCACTGATCCATCTCACCCATGCCCCATTGCCACTGTTGCTGCCCCGGTCCCAACTGGGATAAGCCACAGGGGCAAAGAGCATTGACTCATACAGGGCCGGCCTTAGACTTTGCAGGCCCAGGGTGAAGACCCTGGTGGCTCTACTCTGCTGGGGGGCACCCTCTGCAGGGCCCTGAAGATGGTCATGTTTACGGCCCACTGAGAGGCAGTAGGGCCCCCACATACCTGCCCTGGTGAAAATAGGGGCCACTGCAGGACCCACAGAAAGATCAAGGCCCAGGGCAGTCACCCTGTGGTAAAGCCAACCCTGGACCCCTATCAGTGGGGTGCTCCATAATACCCACTTTTGGGTACTCATTCCATTGCTAGTCCCATGGGATGTGCCCAGCGCACACACCAGCACCAGTGAGTTGCCAGGCAAGCCAGAAAACTGGGCCGGGTCCCTGTTTGCTTATGGCAACACTGTAGCACAGATAAGTGGAAAAGTGTTCACATTTGTTAGACTGGAGTCTGTAGCGATCTCTCTTCCCAAGCTCTGCACGCGCTTGTTTTAGGATGACAGAGACAGGGTTTACCGGCCGAATCCCATCATGCAAGTTGTTGACCCTGTATTTGCATCCCTTGGCCACAGCCTTAATGTTTTCCTTCTTCGCCACAACAATGCCAGCAACAGAGGAGGCCCTGGATGTGGATGAGGCCGTGTCACCTAAGGACACAGAAACAGAAAAACAACCTAGCTAGAATTAACCCTTCATCCCCAGGAACGGGCTCACCCCTATCCCATCTGTTCGTGGTTCCCCCTTCTTTAGTCTTCCTTTCAGCCTTTCCCCGGGCTCTTCATGGAGAGTCTGGCTGCCATGCTTCTCGGCAGACCATCCCCTGCAGCTCCTGCTCCCTTTAGCTGCCTCCCCAGCTTTGACCAAGACTCTTAGCATGTCAACATTTTCAATTCAAAGTTGTGGGATAACTTTGCCTTTGCAAAAAAAAAAATTTTAAATCCTTCTATTCTGTGTGGTGGAATTAGAAATGTAAACTCATTTAGAAGTTTCTCAAGACTGGAAAAAGCTTTCGGAACTGCTCTATGATGTAGGTGTCCAAATGACAGCTAAGCGGTCTCAAAAATGGGGCTGTGTCTCAGCCTTTCTCTGCTAGAGGGACAAGAGACCCCAACCCAAGCCACTAACTTGTCAGGTGGATGATGTTATTGTCTCCCACGTAGACGCCCCAATGATGGTAGGCTCCTCGGTCAAAGTCCACCAGGTTTCCAGGTCTTGGTTCCCTCTACAAGAGCAAAAACCCAAGCCGAGTTTAAATGGTAGGTGGGCAGGGGATGCTGAGAGTCCGTGTTTAAGGTACAGACCCAGGGGGGACCCGACAGCCATACCTCCTTGAGTTACACGCCATAGGGACCAGACAAGATAGGATGCTAAAGTAAAAGTTTATTACCAGCGTTAGTCCGAGTAGCGACCCTGTTCCAACGCTGGGAGACTCAGGGTGCATCAGAATGGAGAAGGAATCTGAAGGGGTGGGGGCCCCCTCACATACATTTATAGGGTTCCAGACAAAGACCTCAAGACTGGCTAATAAGGACCGATCTCACTGGCATACTCTAAGGCCATTTTTAGACAAGCAGCGCGCATGCTTGCACAAATAAATACCTTGGGGTATTTAATTTGTGGCTTTAAAGGAATGTGCGACTGGCGATGATGCGCGTCCAGGCACGCCTAAACCCCGCCCATCGCACTTTTCAAAGCCACAGGATTTTTTTCGTGCGAGCACACGCCGCTGGTCTAAAAACAGCCTAAGATAGGCATGTGAGTTTTTACAAAGTGTCGTATTTAAGGACACTGAGTTTTTAGATCTTCAGACAGACCTTAGTTCCCATTAGTCATGGGTACCATTTATATAAACCATGTATCCATATGGTCTTCATTGACTCCAGGATGTCTGAGGGAGAGCCCTTTTATCATACAGATTCACGCAAGAGTTCCGGGTCTTTTCACACTCACAAGGACGTGAGGGGGCTACAGTTATGCACGTTGCTGACCATCTGGGAATGGCTTTCATTTCCCAGAAAACTGGGCTCTTTGCCTGAGCAGGCCTCAGTCTTGACCATAGTTTGGTTCATGTTTGGTTACCCAAAGCAGGGGCTTTCACTCCTATATACCATTGCTTTTTCTGTTCTTTTCTAGTTACACGCCATAGGGACCAGACAAGATAGGATGCTAAAGTAAAAGCAATTTCTTTTGCTTTCATTTTTTACCACATAAATTCCTGGTCTTGTAGTAAGGCTATGGGCATAGGTCTCATCCATCTGTCAGCTTCCTTCTTGGCCCTCATCAAAAAAAACACGAGGATAATGACTACGGTGGTAATGTCCTGTATTATCATTAATACTACAGAAAGGGTTTGTATGGACGGGGGGAGAGAAATATGTTCTGAAATTGCCCCCCAGGGGGACACGGTGGCCTTTTTAGCCACTCTTTGCCAATTCTCCTTCTGAAGGTTTATAAGCTGTGAAATGGGTATTAAAGATCCAAGCTGTTGGTGACCTAATGCCGGTTAGGTTTTGGACCACCAGTTTCAGGGGCTGAAAGACCAGAGCCGCTATGTTTATATCAGAATAGATTTTGTCAGTTATATTTGTCAATTCAATATCCAGGAGGAAGACATGATTGTCTAGCTTGGTTGCATACTGAAGGAGAATACAAAATCCCTCCATTTTCCCAGGACACTGCAGCTCATCAATAAGGATCGTGGAGTACCCTAGCACGCAAATCATGCTCCCTAACCTCAGTGTCTCCTGAACTGTATTTAGTATTTACTGAAGGGCCTATATTCCGGCACTTTAGTATTAATATTAATAATACTAAAGTGAGCCACAAGTACTAGAATTCTGTTTCTTATCTGCAGCTCGCAGCAACAATGGAAAGGGCGTATTTTTCAAATTTGAAAAAGACGCCTTTGCCATTGGCATGATTCTACTGCCTTGCCAGAAGGGGCAAGGAGAGGGAGGCGGGCAGAGGGGGTTAGAGAACCAATCACCATGCAGAAGTGGAATGACAATCAGGCTCCAGGGGTGGGGGGTGGGGTGGGGGTGCGGGGAGGTATTGGCTGCAATGGGGCAGAGCAAGGACCATAAGGTGTTGTCCGCTCCCCTGGCAGCCATTTTGTGCCCCAGTCGCCTGCGTACACTGCAGCACAGTCTCAGCATCAGAGGCAGGTAGCCATACCCCATACCTACCCAGGGGTGGGTCTTTACCTGACACTCCCATAGGCCAAAATGGAAGTGTCAGGTACAAAAATTAACAAAGGTGGCAACCCTAGAGATACCAGACATGGCCTCCCGCCACCTCTAAACCACTTCAACCCACTAAAAGCCCCCAACACCTGGCATTTGCCCCCGCAACCCAGCGCCACCCACCCCGAGTGCCAGCCCCTCTAAACCCTTGCCCCTCAGACTCAGCCTGCCCACTCTGACCCCACAGCACCCTAGTCCAGAGACACAAGGCACCCCCTCAAGCTCACAGTCACCTCCAAACCACACCACACCCACTAAAAGCCCCCAGCCCTTGGCATCCCCCCCAACCCGGTGACACCCACACCTCCCCTCAAACATATGCCAGATCCTAACCCTTCCCCCCCTCAGTCATCTGCCAACCCAAACCTCCCCCTCCAAACCTCTGACCCACACCTCCCCCACACAGGGCCGGCCCCAGGGTTTGTGAGGTCATGTGCGAAGTCTTGATGCGGGGCCTAATTTGCATAATTAGCCCCCACCTAATTATGCAAATGTATACATTTACATAAAACTTACTCCCTCCGGACAGGAAGGATTCCAATTCTCCACCCCTCCAAACAACCATGGAGAAGCATGGTCTCCTAATGCTTCCCCCCCTCCCCAGCCAAGTGTCTACCACTACTCCCCAGGAGTGGTTCCACTGCAGGGGCAGCCAAGTTAGCAGTGACGCAGGCACAGAGAGACTGACTGCGTCCACTGCCTTACTGGAGGAGGGGGTGAGCTTAGCCAGTCTGGCCTCCAGGGCCTGTTGCTTCTTGCTGCTGGTGCCGCCTGTGCCTTGTGCACGCATGCAGTGCGACCAGTCCAGAGGTGCTGCTATCACACACACAAGACACCCAAAATGCAGCTAGCTTATTAAGCGCATTATGCCATGAAAAGAGACATATAACCAGTTCAGTTGTGCCCCCATAATCAGTTCATGCTGCCCCCACCCCATAACCAGTTCATTTCTGCCCCCGCCCCCATATAATCTATTCACGCTGCCCCCACCCATAACCATTTAATTTGTGCCCACGGGGCAGCGTGAATTGATTATATGGGGGTGCAAATGAACTGGTTATGGGGTGCGGGTTTAAAGACAGTATTCCTGTTAGCAATAACTTCATTAAGAAGAGTTAGTGAAATAGCAGCCATAATAATCTCAGAACCATATTTGCAGATTTATTTTCCAAGACAGAATAGATATTGCTTTACATCCTAAATTCCTACCTAAGATAGTATAAGTAAGACAGTTGTGAGAATGTGGCCCTTTTTACACGGGTCTCTCCTCCCAGCCGTAAACACGCAGATTTCTGTGTGTTCATGGGTGGGGGAACCCCATGTGAATGACGTGGTGCACGCGCCCATGGTGAGTGGGGGTGCGTGCGCGCTCGCCTAACACGCATCCCCACTCACCCCCCCACTCATCCCCACGCACGGAGCAACCGGGGGAAATGGTGGTTACTATGTGGGTGTGGATGAGTGGTGGGTGAGTGGGGATGTGTGTGCAGCTGTGTGCATGCCCCATCCATGCACTGGCGCGCCCACGGACTCCCCACCCGGCGGAGCCATGTAAAAATATCATGTGAGGAGCCACTCGAAGAAGAACAGAAGGTTGCTACCTTGCAAACAAGGTTCTTTGAGATGGCTCCGAACATTCTCACAACACCCACCCTTCCAGCCCCGCATGGAATTCTTTTCTTATATTTCTAGAAAGGGTTGGAAGGAACTATCATTCAGAGGGGGAGAGTGCTTTTTATACTAGAGGAGCTCGAGACCATCCCGTGGTCTATTATTTGAATAGGGTGAGCGCGCACAACCCAGTAGTGACAATGTTTGGAGCCATCTCGAAGAACCTTCTTTACAAGGTAGCAACCTTCTGATCAGCACGTGGGGAGGAGCTGTTTCTAAACAGCCTTCTCTCCCAGCCCGATCCAGTGTGCCCGCTGCTGCTGTTACTGCTGCAGCGCTACTAGGAGACAGAGGCAGGTGAGGGATGGGGTCTGGAGCCAGGGAGGGGAGGAAGAATCACTCACTGGGGGAGAAGCTGGCTGCAGCCTGCTGCCCAGTCAGGCAACTGCGGGGCCCCAGCTAGCCACGGGGCCATGTGCGGCCGCACATGTGGCACATGCCTGGGGCCGGCCCTGCCCCCACACTTTAATGCCACCCTACAACTGCCTTTTCAGTCCATGACACTTGACTTTAGTAGACACATTACTCGTTTTAGAAACCCCATGGATCTTTTCTCATTGACTTCAATGGATAAAGGCTCCCACTGACTTCACTATTGTTCCAGTTACACAGCGCCTCGCTTCCCGGCTCTGCTCCTAGCCCCTCTCCAGGAGCCAGGGAAGTGGGGCACTGTGTAACTGACATGATACTGCCTAGCCTAGCTAGCTCACAGCTAGATTACAGACTCAGTGCCGAAGAGCATTGCTAATGCAAAAGCTATCTCGCTCTCTGCCTCTCCCCCTTCCTGGAACTCGAATGCCAGATTGGAGATTGCAGCAAAAACACAAGAGAGATGGGTAAGGGAGGTTCCCCGGCTCTCGGGTCCCAGAGAGGGGAGAGGAGCGGAGCCGAGAGCTGGGAAGCAGGGCACTGTGGGATTTGCAGGTATGTAGAAAAGGTGAGAATGTGGAAAGCGCATTATTTAAATTGGCTTCTGAATGTGATTTGCACCAAAAAAAAAAGATAATGTGAACAGCACATGGTTCTATTTATGCGCATTAGGACATTAGCAGTATTTACAGATATCCCCATTTTCTTGTATGTGGGAATGCGCTCCAAATTTGCAAGACACAGAATATCAGACGAGATCATTAGCAACAATGGGACACAGCTTTATTCTTGCAATCAAATGGCATCTATGAAAAAAGCAGTGCAAACTATGAAAAGGATTGTAAAGAAATCTAGTTTAGAAAACACAGACCCAAATCTATCAGTCTAGTGGAACAATTATAGGAGATGTCCCAAAGGAGATGGCAGAAGAGTGCATTTAGGAGGGCTTGCACTGAAAAGGGGGACTTAGCAGTGGGTTGGTGTGAGGGCTGTGTATTGCCCTTGACCTGCCACCTCCTCCCAGGACCAGCATAAGGATTTTTGCCACCCTAGGCAAAGGAAATTTTGCTGCTCCTGCCTAGATACTTCTGCAACCTCGGCCCCTCTCAGCTCCACTAAAGCCTACAAACCCTTCCCATTTCTCATTCAGTTATGTATGTTGGGCGGTTCCCCAAATAAGATCAGAGTTAGATACAATAAGGCACTGAAACAAGAATGGTTGAACCTGCATTTATTGAAAGTGGTGATTGAACAAAATAAAAAGACTTTTTAAAACTCCAGTTTATTAAATCTCAGAAAGTGAAGAGATGGAACGGTGGGTTGGTACGTAAGAGATCTGGCTGTGAAAATAGAGTGAATCCCAGGATCAGTAGAAAGAATGGTAAACATCAGAAATTACAGAAATAATGAGAACACTTTCAATAAATGTAAGAGGACTCAATACTCCGGTGAAGCATAAGGCCCTTTTCACACAGACACTCTAAACGCTGATAAAATGAGTGTTACATTTTATTTACATGTTGCAGGGCTGCAAGCGTAATCTATGGGTACCCTGCAACATATATTTGTATAATAAAATGTAACACCCATTTTATCCATGTTAGTGCGTCTGTGTGAAAAGGGCCAGTGAAAGATTTAATATTGGATAAAGAACACATTGCACTTGACATCAAAGAGACCCACTTTGTAGAGAAAGATCTTTTTAGATTTAAAAAACAAAAAAATAGGAGAAATGGTGGCATCCTGAACGCAAACAAAAAAAGCAGGAGTGATGGGTGTGCTAGCCAAAAATAGTTTTAACATAAACAAGTTGATAAAAGACAAGGAGGGCAGATTTTTGATGGTCTCTGGGTCCATCAAACAATACTCAAACAATACTATTCAGTCTCCTAGCTTTCATTATCAACTCTCTACATCCGTGTCCATTTTCCTTAAATACCATCAAAATTATGATAACAAAAAATAACTCCCACCACTTCCCCATTTCTACTAATGAATATATGGTGATAGAGTAATGAAAGGGTCTAACTGTGGCCGTTTTCAAACAGACACCCCCCCTCCTCACACATATGGGGGGGTGCCCATGGGAATATCGCAGCAGAAGGGATGGGTGGCCACCCGTGGGAACACCGTGGGTGGGGTGCATGCACGCTCCCGTGATCCACAAACTTCCACCAATCACCCACGCATGAAGCAATGGGTGTCAATGCCTGATGCTCAGTGTGTGGAGATGGGTGGAGGTGGGTGGGTGTCCATGGGAACGCAACCCCACCCACCACCCACCCACTGTTCCATCCCCCCATGCACCTGCACCCGTGTGAAAAGGGCCCTAGACTCACCCATCCCTTTGCAGCATCCCTTGCATGTCATCGAAGAGAATCCACTTGACACATCACTTAGCTGATCTGGCCCATCATGGATGATGTTGTCAGTCACCCTCAGGCAGGGGGAGACCTGCAAGAATCAGAGAGAAGCGGCAGGAACTTCACCAAGCAAGAGGCTCCCTCCCACCCCACAAACCACAAGAACCGGGCTAGTTTCAAGCAACATGGCTGGGAAGGAGTCAGGCGAGATAGGGGAACAGGGATGGGATCGTAAGAGCAGAGTCAAGGGCTTAGAGGAGGCTCACGCAGAGAGAGAGCAAGGAGCAGGAATTGCACTAGCTGAGGGAAGACCTTGAACGGAAGCCTCTCAGGGTAGTACTAGCACCTCTCCCAGTGCAGGGAGCAGTCATACTCTGCTCAGGAGGCAAGACATTAGCAATTATGGACAGGGGCTGACATCACTACAAGTCTGGCAGACATTCAAAATGCTTCCATTGATAACTTTTATCAGACCAACTTCTGTTCCTGAGTGGATGTGAGATTTCGGACCACACGGGGTCCTTCTTCAGGCATGTTGGAAGTGCCAAGGGGAAGGAGATGAGGGCCCCCCACCTCCAAGAAGAGATTCAACCCTCCCAGTGCCCACTATAACCTCTTCTTGGGGGTGGGGGGGCCAACAGGCACACCCAGCCCACTTGAAAAAAAAACCCTTTCCTGCACCCCCAGGAGTGAGGGAGGTAAGTTTTAAATGGGGAAAGGGGAGGGCAGGAAGTACAGGAGTACTACCTCTCCCTGAATGGATGGGGAGATGCCAACAAGTGCAGTGCAAATGAGAACCTGGGGCCACCGTACAATGCTAATGCTGTTTCTTCCTTCACCACTGACCGATTGCCAGCCCACTCATCCCACACAGACCCTCTTCTGCGGGCCTGATGGTAGTTGTGGGGCTGGCTCCACCCGTCTGAATCGCGTCACGAAGGAGGGAGGTACAAAGGGGAAGAAGGCAGCTGGCGACAGACATTTTATTTAACTACCTGGCCGGGTTGACTTCAGTCACCCCCCACATCAATCCTCTCCTCCTCCATGAACCCCAGGAGAGGGAGGCTGGTTTTCAGGAAAAACCAACAGCTCCACAGTCTCCAGGTCCATGCGGGACCGGTGAGGGCTGACCATGTCCCCGGCCATGCTGAAAATGCATCCCAATGGTACCCTCGTAGGAGGGCATGAGATGTACCGCGCAGCCTCCTTCCCAACTCGAGACCACACCTGCGTCTTCTGGGCTCAGTAGTCCAAGGGGCCTGTGCCAGCAGTGGAGAGGGGGGCTCCTCCAGATCATGGGACCCATGTCAGCCATATCCTGGACATCCAGAACCTGCTCCATGTTCTCTGCTGACTCCTCCACTAAGGCCTCCAAGACCAAAGACCAAACGCTGCAACTGGCCTCACTCGCACCACCTGAAGGAACAGAAGGTGCCATTGGTTGGGGGGGGGGTCACAGTCGTACACTGGGCACTTCTGTTGCACCTTCAAGATGAGGATGGTCCCAGCCTCTGCTTGGGCCACACCTGGTCCCTCATCCTCCGAGATGAGAAGGAGGTGGGGGGGGGGAGGGAAGGGACAAGCAGAGTAAAAGAAAAAAGACCCCAAATCACAGTGAAATATCCTCCCTACCTCGTGGACCACGGTCCTATCACACTCCACATGAATCAAAAGGAGAGGGATATTTAAAATAAATATTTAATGATATAGTGATGGCTAATAAAACATGGGTACTATAAAACCCCAAACCGCTATATACAAAATTGCTGCAGAAGAATGTCCCACACACATATGAAATTATTGCAAATATAAGCTTAACAATTGCCTGAAAGATCTAAACCCAAACGTGGCATCCTCTCTTCTCCCCTCGGGTAGAGGGAGAGGGGGAGGAGTCAGGGGCTCCCCTCCCCGCGCTTCCAGCAGAGACAGAGACATAGGCTCCAAAAGCTGCAAGAAGTCTGTTTGACTACTTTTTCAGGGTACTCTCTCTTCCTCAAATTCCCCATTGGATTGTCCCAGGAACAAAATAATTTGTTTAAGGTTATGAATTTACCTAGGGAACTTCACTTTTTGTACAGGATCTAGGACTATAAAAAGGGCCATTTTAAAATATTGGCATTTGGTTGAGAATATTCCCAGCTGTTAGAGAAAACCAGTGTTTGCTTATAAAAAGACCAAATGCATCCAAGACATTTTGGTTCATACCAATATCAAACATTCCCAGAGACTATTACCCATTGCTACACACTCAATGCCTACCCTATTAGGATATTTTAAATGTGGACGATGCACAATGGGTAAATACAGTATTTCCACTAAGACTTTTACCCATCCTGCAACTGGTAAGAAATACACGCTTAAACATTTTTCTACATGTCAAACTCCCTATGTAATTTACTTGATATTGTGTCCTTGTAACCAAATTTGTGTCGGGTGCACATCTAGAATAGTTAAAACAAGAATAAGTGGGGAAGTGAGACGGCGCAAGCTGGGGAAGCGAGTTGGCACACGGGGGGAAGGCAAGATGGCGCATGGGGGGAAGATGAGATGGCGCATGGGAGGGAGGAAGTGGGAGGCTAGAGGTTGTAGGGTTATGGGCCTGGTAGTGTAAGGGCCTGGGGTCGGGGTTCAGCCAACACTTACCCGGGATGATGATACTCTCAGAAACACTGGCCTGTGCATGGCAGAAGCACTTCCAGACCCTGGTGGCTGCATTTTCAATTTTGCATAGAGATTAGAGAGCCCTCCCCCCATGCCCCATTTTACTCCCCAACTCTTCTTTCTGAGCTAACCCAGGAATCATGTACCACCCTCACATGCCCCACTGGGAAACCCCAAGTCCGCTGCCACAGAACACAGGAGCTATGTGCCACCCTACCCATACCCCCCCGGAATCCCCCAACTCTCCTTTCAGAAGAACCACCCAGGGGTCCTGTGTCACCCTCCCATACCTCCCCTCCCAGAGAAACCAGGAGTCCTGTGCCACTCTCCCCTCTAACCTACTTGGAACCCGTACCTCCTCTCCTCCAGAACCCAGGAGACCAGTGTCCCTCATCCACACACCACTCCAGTCTCTGGCATTTACCTGATTTGTGGGCCCTGCCTGCACCCAGATGCTGTTGTGAGTGGGGGCACTAACTGCCAGGGCAGAGAGTTTGGGTTCCTCCTGCCCCTGCGCGTGCAATATCGCTGAGCCCTCTTGGATGATTGCCAGTCAAATCTTGATGGCAATTAACCAGCAGAGCCACTCTGGACACCTTCCTCTCCTCCCCCCCCCCAACTCCTCTGAGCTCTGTGATTGGATGCCTTTTACAAAATCTGAGAGAGACACCCAGTTCCAGAGGGCACAGAGGAGAGCTGTTGATGTTGGTGCCAAAAAATGGAATCCCCGCATCCCTAACAGATTTTCTGGGAATTTTTACGGTTTTAGAACTGGAACGGCCATTTACAGGTCATCGTTCCAGTTCTAACCAAAACCGTAATTCCCCTCCCTACTATCTATCCCCTCCTGACCTTTGTATGGAGATAAAAGGTACCTGTGATAGCAGGAGGTGGGGGCGTTTAGTCACTGCCCTTGGGGCACAGACTCGGCAGCGCCTCTGGCACCTGCCTACACTTCTGCAGGAGGTCGATCTGGGCCCCGATCTTCACTTCGATGTTCTCCTTCTGTCGAGGAGACAAGAACCTGTCAGAGACTCGACTCTCCCAGGGAAAGGGCTGGGAGTTTAGCCCCGGAAGGAGTCACCAACAGATCCAATAACTTCCCTGAGTTGCTCGCTAGTGGTTGAGGGCACGGGAACGGGTCACCTGCCGGACACACAGCCCCTCTCACTGTCTAAATGAAAGACTTGCCCTAGCATGGGGTATTCTCCTCTTTACAGCCCTCCCTCTCACGCACTGTGGGGAAAGAGTCCTCTCAACACTCTGCAGGGAGCTAGTCTCCTCAGAGAGCTACTCTGAGCTAGGGGCTAGTCTGAGCTAGGGGCTCTGGGGAAGCAGCTCTGCTTGCAAAGATCCTCTTTGGTAGGTGTGGAAGGGGGCTCCAACTGAGGGCTAAGGAAGGGACCTGGTCCAATTGGGCAGGGGGGCTTTCTGTAAGGACTTGTTCATGCCAGGCGGTTTGATGGGTGTGAGGGTTCCCACAATTCTCTGCTTTCCCCTGGGGAGTTTCCAGTCACTGCAGGACAGACAACCCCTGCTTAATGAGGGTGAGTCCCCCCTGCACTCGGGGGAGAGAGAGCTGCTGCTAACCTCTCTCCTGAGCCCCAATGGGAGCATCCCAACCTCAGTATGAGCAACTCATGGGCCGCTCTGAGCATCCAATACGGGCAATTCAACCTTCTTCCTGGGCAGCCTGGCTGAGCTGCTCAAGGGAGAAGCCATCGGGTCCTGTGCAGAGCGGAATCCTCTCTCCCTCCCTCCAGAGTGGCCGAGGGCATCAGTCCCACCCGACTGCCCCAGATCCTGCTCCCCCAGCCGCAGCCACCAACCGGCACTGGGGCAGGAGAGAGTTCTCACCCAAGGAAAGAACCGGCGGAGGATGGGGAGGAGGGGAGTGCCTCCTCTGCCCCTCAGTCCAACCCAGTCACTTACCGTCTTCCCAAGCAGGTGTCCGGCCTTCCCCCAGGAGGGAGTAGGCAAGGAGCAGCGCAGCCTAGCAGATGGGCAGCTGGCAGCTGTAGGCAGCAGGCAGCACCACCTGCAGGAAGGCTCTTCTCTGTGACTCAGAGAAGACCTTCCCAAAGGCCTGAAACCAAGAGCAGGATTAGGCCAATGGAAAGAGAAGAAGCTGGTGCCCGGGGGGTGGGGGGCAAGCTGGAGATGCTCGTTAGTGGCCGAGGGCAGGCATCCGGGCCCTCCCACAGACGAGGCAGGGAGCTCTGCTCTAGGGCCTTAGGGATCCCACCAGTCAGGCAGCCCCTGCGTGAAGGGGTCACAGGCAGGCATGAGAATCTCCAAGTCTTTCCTGGCTCCCTCTGAAGCAGTTTCGGGCAAGGGCCAACCAGATCCCAATGTGTCTGCTAGCTCGCACTCTCTCACCCCAGTGACACCCACAGAGAGGAGAAGGGACAAACTAATAAATTAGTAAATAAATTAAATCAATAAAATACAGCCTAAGGGATAGGGTGTGATAAACAATGCAGACAAATAAATACAAATCAATGAATGGGCTGCCCCACAGCGCTCCCTTGTGGCAAGTGACAGGAAGCACGGCCCTTGTCAAGGCTGCGTCGTGACCCCTTCAGCACCACCCTCTGTCCCTTGAGCTGCAAATTGGGAGCTCCGTCAGCTGGAGAGAAGCAGCAGGCTCCATTTATCTCACCAACCCTGGCGGCAGTCAGATAGGTCAGGACCCCGCTGTCCGCCCGACAGTCTGGCTGCCGCAGCTCCTCACCCTCAGAAACGCTGAGTCCTGTCGGAGAGAGACCCGGGGTCAAGCGTTTGCCCTTTGCATTTCTCTACCTGCCTCCTCTCTTCCCCCCCACGGGCAGCTGCACTATGAGCTGGGCCCCAGGAAATAGTAGTTCTCCCTCCCAGGGACTTTGCCCTACAGACAGGCAGCCTTGCAGCCCATCTCTGGAGTCGCAGAATTTCGCTGGCATTGGAAATCTGGAATTGCTGCTGGTTGCAGTAGGAGACCCATCCCGAAGGCCTGGGCTCCCCTACCCCATTGGGATATTTTCCTTCCCAAATTCCCCAGGGACGATATCTCCCTCCTGCTCCCTCACACATGACATATGATACCCATGGGCTAAGGGGAGGGGGACAGACCTATCTGGGATAGAGAATCATCATCTCAAAGTGGGAAGGGACACCAGAGGTCATCTAGTCCAACCCCCTGCTCAGCACAGCAATCCACACCTACAGCATCCCTGACAGAAGGCCGTCCAGCCTCTGTTCAAAAACCTCCAGTGAAGGAGAGCCCACCCCCGCCCTCGTCAGTGTCTGTTCCACTGTCGAACAGCTCTTACCATTAGGAAGGTCTTCCTAATTTTTAGCTGAAATCTGCTTTCTTGTCATTTGAGCCCATTGGCTCTAGTGTTGCCCTCAGGAACAATAGAGAACAAGTTTGCTCCATCTTCCCTACAACAGCCCTTCAGATAGTTGTCTCCCCTTAGTCTAAGGAGGTAAAGAAGGGTGCTCGGACTCCAGGAGAGGGGCCCCATGCAGAGGAATGGACGTGAGCCTTCCACGGCCAGCACCAACAAAATCTTCGAAAGGTACGTCCTTTTTCTGTCTTACTCTACGAAAGCAGTAGAAAAAGGGTTAGAACCCATGACAATGGGTTTTCTGAGGAAAATGTCTCACCACTAGATTACTGAGCACTGCTGTTTTTGAATATACATTTGTCCCTAAGGAGGTAAAGAAGGGTGCTCGGACTCCAGGATAGGGGCCGCATGCAGAGGACTGGATGCGAGCCTTCCACAGCCAGCAACAACAAAAACTTCGAAAGGTACGTCCTTTTTCTATAGCCTTCTGTCTGTTTATTGGGACCCAGGGAGCGTTCTCCCTCATGACCACTAGGAGGCAGCACAGACTTTCTACTGGGCATGCATAGGGAGAGCACGCCCTCGCTTCCCCAATCGAAAGTCTGCCTCTGAACTGTTAGGTAGTGCAGCATGGGTGCTCTACACCCATTGAGAATTTTGAGCCCCCTTGTTCTCCCTCTGAGGAGTGGGGACTAGTTGTTTTTTTGTTAGGATCTCTGTTCTAGCCTATTAGGCGCATTTCAAGCTAGGCACTTGAATCGGGCTGCTCTTCTCGCTCCGCTGACAGCCTCCGGGTACGGCCCGGGGTCCCAGGTAGTGGCGTTCAGCCCCAGCAGCGTACGCACGGCCCTAATTTTAAGCGGAAATGGTAGAAACCGCCAAGATCCACAGAGCTGCCACCCAGTGAACCGCAAAAGAAATGCTGGTCTGGAAAACGAAACTGCGAGTGAGCACCAGGCCCAGGTTAACCCTCAAAGTTTTGGTGAAGGCTTCTTTTGTTTTTCAGTTCCAGTTCATCAGCTGTGATACTCCTGGGGAAGTGAGGGCACGCGCTCCCTATGCATGCCCAGTAGAAATCCTGTGCTGCCTCCTACTGGTCATGAGGGAGAATGCTCCCTGGGTCTGAATAAACTCCCTAGAAGGCTACAGAAGGGCAATTCACAGGTGAGAATCCCAATTGCCCTTTCTCTCTTACTCTACGAAAGCTGTAGAAAAAGGGATTAGAACCCATGACAATGGGTTTTCTGAGGAAAAACTCTCATCACTAGATTACTGACCGCTGCTATTTTTGAATTTAGAGTTGTCCCTAAGGAGGTAAAGAAGGGTCCTCGGACTCCAGGATAAGGGTCCGATGCAGAGGAATGGACACAAACCTTCCACGGCCAGCAGGAACAAAATTTTCTAAAGCTACATACTTTTTCTTGATGACAACAGTAGACCATGGGTTTCCTACAGAAAGCGCCGTACCACTAGACCACTGAAACCTGCTGATCAGTAATTTCAATTTCTATCCCTAAGTAGGCAAAACAGGATAGGTGCCCCATGCAGAGGAATGGACACGAGCCTTCCACGGCCAGCACCAATAAAATCTTCGAAAGGTACGTCCTTTTTCTCTCTTACTCTACGAAAGCAGCAGAAGATTAGAACCCATGAAAATAGGTTTTGTAAGGAAGATGTTTCATCATTAGATCACTGAGCTTTGCTGTTTATCAATTTGAATTTTGTCCCTAAGGAGGTAAAGAAAGGTGCTCGGACTCCAGGATAGGGCCCCATGCAGAAGAATGGACGCGAGCCTTCCACGGCCAGCACCAACAAATTCTTTGAAAGGTATGTCCTTTTTCTCTCTTACTCTACGAAAGCAGTAGAAAAAGGGATTAGAACCCATGACAATGGGTTTTCTGAGGAAAAAGTCTCACCACTAGATTACTGAGCACTGCTGTTTTTCAATATAAATTTGTTCCTAAGGAGGTAAAGAAGGGTGCTCAGACTCCATGATATGGGCCCCATGCAAAAAAATGGACACGAACCTTTCACGGCCAGCAGGAACAACATTTTCTAAAGGTACATGCTTTTTCTCTCCTTCTTCATGACAGCAGTAGAATATGAGATTACAACCCAGAACCATGGGTTTCCTAAGGAAAAAGCCTGACCACAATTTCAATTTCTAGGGATGGGCGAATGCGGTTCGGCAGTTCGGAGTTCGGCCTGAACTCGGCCTGTTCAGATGACTGAACTCAAACCTGAACCCGAACGTGAACATACCGAACAAACCGAGCACCGAACGGTGAAATGGCCGAAAAGTTTGGTCAGTTCGGATCGCGTTCGGGTGAGTTCGCGTGGCAAAAAAAGGTTCACTGGAAGGTCAAACATGACAGGGAGGTGTAGTCAGTAACTGAGGAGCAGACTTCCAGGCACCAGGGATGGAGAGGCTTGCAAGAAATGAAACTAATTATCTGTCTCCCCCCTTCCCAACACCTTCTGAGCTAGTCACTGTTCCTGAACAGCAGGCGTTGAGTAGGATTTTTAGTTTGCTTTAAGTTTCATTTCAGTTTTATAATGAAATGAAACTGAAACCATAAACTGAAACCTTGTGTTATGCACTGTACAGACTCATTGAGTATGTAATGTGTGTATTTCACTACAGACTCATCTTCTGTTTGTGATTCCCCCCATCACATATATATATATATGGGATGGGGGGAAAGATAGATAGATAGATAGATAGTAGAGAGTTGTAGGAGTTAGCTTAGTGATAGAGATAGCGTTAGTGATTTAGTTTTAGTGTTTGTAGGAGTA
>QEPC01005414.1:157741-169058 GCA_003113815.1 Sphenodon punctatus | reverse complement strand
AATAAAAGATTCAGAACCAGGTATAAAACTATACAAAACATATACAATAATAGAAAATTGACTGAAAATAAATATTAGTATATAAAGAAATTAGTGTTTAAAAAAACTTTTAAAAACCTGTACAAAAATATAACATTGTAACAAAATAAATATAATAAATCTCCTAGTCCCTAGGAGTAGTTCAGGATGATGTCTAGCAGCCATAGGGGCATGCTATTTAAGAGTCAGACAAGGGCACCAGCAGAATTACATGTGGCAGGAGAGCTGTTTCACCCTGCCCCTAGAATTTTTTTTTTTTTTACTAATTTGACCAAGCGTTTTGTGACTCATGGACCAGTAAATATAAACACTAAAAAAAGAAGGGA
Source organism: Sphenodon punctatus (assembly GCA_003113815.1). Taxonomy (NCBI): domain Eukaryota; kingdom Metazoa; phylum Chordata; class Lepidosauria; order Sphenodontia; family Sphenodontidae; genus Sphenodon; species Sphenodon punctatus. Next base: position 168,693 of record QEPC01005414.1, on the reverse strand, counting down.
AAAAAGGCCATGAATACTGGTTTGTCCTCTGAGCCATGGACAATGGGGAGCTCCTTGCCTATATGCACAATCGTGCAGGGGCAGTTATCAGCCTGTCACTGAACAGTTTACAAAATAACCCCAACACCAATACACTGCTCCAGCACCCAGCTTGGCATGCATATGTGCTTTCTGCACTCTCAGAACAGTCCATTGTCTCTCACACACACATTCTGTTCCATGTGGATTTGTTCCACATTATATTACCTTCCAAGTGGCAGTACCCAGGAAAAAGACCAGCCCACATCTTCCCAGTCCCCATCTGGTCTCTACAATCTTTAAAATGTTCACACACACACACACACACACCCCACCAGGAGATGTGTGGGCTGCACATGCAAAACAAATTTCCTGTCAGGAAGCTTTTCCAGGAAGCCTTTTGCTCCTTGATTCATACACCTCCCAAAGAATCCGTGCAGAGAACTGATCCTGGGCCAGTTGAGAGTCGACCAGTGCCAGTGCTCAGATGCGTGATCGTAGGCCTGCTGAAAAGTAATACGTTCGGGAGGCTGCTTGGACTGGGAGTACAATCAAAGCTAATCCTTTAAGACTCTATCCTCCGGCATCTTCAGTCAGAAAGGCACTGGGCCTTGACGGCCGAAACCACCAGCAGCACTACTAGAGGAGGAACCCAGCAGGGACCCGTTGCTAAGCGATTAACACTGGGTAGGCAGGGCAACTGAGACGTGGCTTCGTGAAGCTTTAGAGTCCTAACTTCTCACACCCGCAGCGAAGGATGGTCCTGCCCACTCGGGTTCAGGGGCCACACCCCTCCCTGAAGTCAAAAGAGGCGCGGCGCTCCACTGACAATCGTGCCTGGTCTCCCCTAAGGAAGCTCCTTGGGTTGGGCCAGCCCCTTTACTTATGCCCGCTCTGCACCGCCCTTCGGCAAGCAGCACGAACGACCCCGGTCCCTAGCTCGGATAGAGCAGGGAACCCCACCCTTAACCGCAACCTCCCTTGGCAGCCGCCATCAGTGCCTGCTTCCAAGCCCCGATTGGCTGGCCAGGCCTGACTATTTAAATATTTAAATCATAGTCAGCGTGGGCGGAGCTTGCCCTGTGAATGAGCCTCCGCGCGCCACCACCCAGCTGTCCAGAAGCAGAAGCAGAAGCGCAGCTGGAGGGGGGGACCCTTGGGCACCTTCTTGCTGGCGACACTCTGCTGCTTGAGTGCAAGGACTATCCTGCCAGCTTCCCGGGATCTCCGGTGCCGAGCCCGTGCCGCGGGGATGGGGGGCCTGGCTGCTGGCACGATGCTGTTGGCCCTGGGCAGCTGGTTCTACATGGAGGCGGCGGTGCCCGTGGCGGAATTTTACCCGTTCGGCTCGGAGCGTGGCGATTCTGTCACTCGTAAGCAGGACGACGGGGGCTCGGGACTGCAACCCATCTCAGTGCCCTTCCCCTTCTTCGGAGCGCGGCACGTCGGGCTCTATGTGAGTAGCGCCGCTTCCTCCGCGTGCCCTCCCGCGCCGTGACACCGCACCCGGGGGAGTTAGGGACTCCCCAAGGAGATGGCAGCGCTGCCCACTCTCTGCTGCCCAGGTGGAAGGAAGGGCGTTGCAGCCAGTCCATAGCAAGACCCCAGCACTGTCTCCAGTGTGTCATCTTTGGTGCCCATCCTGTCCTAGGCACCGACTCCAGCTGTTTCAGAGAGGCCACCAGAGTTCCATCAGATGATATGAGGCTCTTAGGAAGCAGCCACAGGGCATGGACGGCTGCAGAGAGGCGTACTTCTCAAGTGTCCTGGATTTTCCAGGGCATTCATGATTTAACACCTCTTTTGTTATCTGTCCTGCAGTGACAGAAAACTGCTAGGAAGGGAGGAGTGAAAGACTGCAAGTTGCAAGCCATCAATTGGATAATGCATTTAATTCTCCAGCCTCAAAGAGCCAGGGTTCCCCAAGCAAGCTCAAAGCACTCTCTCCTATTCGATAGTTAAGGGACTATTGTTCGTTGTTACACTTTAATTGCTCCTTCATTGTTAGTGATTATTCTCCTTGTAGTCATTGGAATTTTTTTTAAAAACCTCTGCTTTGGGTAAAGCTATAGTTTCTCATAATCTATTTTGAAAAAAAATATCAGCAGGTCAAGGCTCAAAACCTGGACCTTATGTGATTTTGTTCATTGTTTCCTTTTTAAAAAACAATAACCAGTCTCCCTTAGGCTATTGTCTAACATGTGCTCATGAGAAAATATACATAACATTTAATCTGTCAGAGAGAACACAGGAGGAGAAGTCATTGGAGTGGGAGAAAAGCGTAAGAAGGGCTGTGTAAATTGAAAAGCAGCCGAGGGAAGTGCTGTGTCATAAAGCTGGCAGGACAAAGGTTTAAGTCTGGCATATGAAAAAGGTTATTGTACAGATATGTGAGTCCTTTATAACTTTTTAAGATTTTTTTTTAGCCTAGCCTCATATTTAGACAATGGACTACTTTGAATTTGCCTAATATATACATATGCAAATATGCATATTATGTCCCACATACATAGTCTGCATTTTGAGAGTTGTTCTCCCTCATTTCAGAGTTCAGGGGTTGAGAGGTATGCAGGGAGGAATGGAAAAAAGGACGGTAAATGTAAAATGAGCAGGCTTTCAGGGCAAATCCCTATTTACATCCTCATTCTGGATTCAGGTTGATGTCATCTTGGGTGAGTCACTCTCGCTAAGCATCAGTTCCACATCTGTAAAATGGGTGACCTGCCTCACATGATTGTTGTGAAGAATAAAGATTGTCAAGTGTTCTGAACATAAGAAGCACTCTAGAAATGAGAGAGCTGAGAATGGAGTCTTGCTCTACCCAAAGACAGTATTACCCTGAACATAATAGTACACCATTTAAATATGCATATGGTCCAGATCCCCCAGTGGGTGTAAATTGGTGTCACTAGGGGTATGATGCCTGGCACTTGTGCTGAAGATCTCATCCTGTAAAAGATTCTCTATGGAAGCGCTAGCTGGACAGGCAGTGGTCCTAGAGAAAGAACGTTGAGCAGAAGTTTCTAGATGTTTGTTTCAGCGTCAAGCAGGCTAGAGCTTCTGAACGTTTGAGATTTCAACAAAAATATTTTCATACACACACAACTGGTGATAACTATAGTTTCAACTATACAACCAGACAAGCTGTGGCAGCCTGGTCCCTGCATGGCCTTGTGGCAGGCAATCGTTGCCAGCACGAGAAGCCAGACAGATGGTCATGGGGAAGCCAGGTGGGGGTGCCTCTGCTAGAGCAGCCGCCATGGCTGGGCCGGGCTGCAGCACTGGCCACATGTGCAAGTGCCCAGCCCTGCCCCACCTCCCTCCCCTGGCCCAACTGAGACCCCGTCCATGCCCATGACATGGCAGTGCACAATGGGCGACAGTGCCCACTGCACAAGACCCATGGAAGGACAAGCGCGGCATTGACAAATGAGTTGCCTTCCATGGGTCTTGTGCAGTGGGCACTGTCGAGCACTGTCGGGCACTGTGGAGCAGCCTAGGCAGCCTTTGGCTGCCTAGGCTGCTCCACAACATATCCGTGGAATTTTTCTGAGGATATGTTGCATAGCAGCCAACTGCTCCCCTCACCCCGAGGTGGGGAGAACATCTGGCAGGCGCCGGCCATAAAATGCACTGCATTTGCGTGACCCAGCTGCTCAGAGTGGGGTAAAGCTACCCAATACTTGGTAACCTCTCCATTCTGTCTTGTGTGGATTCATTCTGAGTGATAATCCTTGTAAATAAACGATGTAAGCCTGGAAAGGGTTCTGGAACAGATGTCAAGATGGATAGAGGGGTCCATATGCCAGGCCTTGTCATTCAAATAGTACTCCTTTGCAATGGGTGGGAACCCAAAGGCCAGTGGGATTGAGCTAGAGCTTGCATCTAGCCAGCCCAGGGAGAGCTGATGCAATATTGCAGATCTCACAGAGAAAGACGTTTATTTCGGCTAAGAGTTTCCTTACAGATCCAGATGTACCACTATGCCCATCTTCTCAGGTTCCCTTGAACGGGTTGTCAAGCACTGCCTTAGAAATACCACATAGAGAGAATAGATAATGGCAAACATGCCTGGTACTTTGGCATCTTTTAGGACACTGAGTGAAGATATCATTGTTTTCTGTTGTTTACTAATAGCACCTGGCATGGTGGACAGTCCCCTTGCAACCCACTTGGATAAGCCACTGTGACGAGGACCTTATGGCTGTCTGCACTTGTGTGCCATCTCAGAAGTTTCTCATGACTGCTTTTCCACTGAGAAGCCTTTCTTGTAGTGAACTGGTTGTGAGGTGGCAGCAAACAAAACCTCGCAGCCTGGAGAGAATGCTAATGACCAGGACTGGCCTTAAGTATGGCCAGTAGGGCCCATAGCTTGGGCCCTGTGGTTAAAGGAGGGCTTGAAAAGATAGTCTCAGGTCAGTCAAGATAATGTCAGGTCCAGAGACTATTTCTGGTCAGTCAAGATAGTTTCACATCCAGCTCTCCTGAAGCCCCAGAACGGGTTATTTCTGTGGATCCCTCTCTCCACCCACAACTCTCAGTCCCCAAGGTGACTGATTCCTGTGGGGCCCTGCCTCCCTTCCCTCACTTTCAGTAATATGTATGTGGGTGGGTTGCATGCACAAGAAAGGGAGTGAGACAGCGTGGGGGAGGGGAGAAGCTTGTGTGTGTGAAAACCTGACACTTCTGTGTTTTGTAAGTAAACACCAGACTACCAGTTGTTAAAGGGGTGCGGCTATGGAGGGCCCCACATTTTATTTTTGTCTTGGGCCCTGTAATCTATGGCTGGCTTAATAGCTTTGTCTTGTCAAATAGCATGGGTCTTATTGCCAAGAAAACAACTTTCTTGTTTGCTCTGTGCAACTCCCCTGAGCCTATCTCCTGAGGAAGCACAGAGACTACAGCAGGCAGTGGTTACTTCAGAGTGTTTCATTCTGTTTGCCTCTTGGGGCAAATCAACAACCGTTGGTCTATTAAACGATATAATTCGAACTACTTTGTCTCCATCTCAGTGCAAACAGACAGATGGTGATTTTCTCATACTCACTGTGAACTGGAAATAGGCGTGGTTGGTGTGGGAACATGGGAAAAGCAGGGCCAGCCTTACCACAGGGTGATCTGGGGTAATTGCCCTCGGCCCCTTTATTTTTTCTATTTCCGGGGGACCAGCAGTGGACCCTGTTTTCACCAGGGCAAGGTGTGGAGCCCCCACTCTCTCTCTGTGGAATTTCAAACATAAGCATCTCTAGGGCCCCACAGAGGTATCTTGGGGGCAGGCTCACAGGGGAGAGGGCGAGGCCACCAGGGCTCTTGTATTTTATCTTCATCTTGGGTCCCACAAATTCTAAGGCTGGCCCTGGGGGAGAAGTATCACAAAAATTAATACTAATACTTGTAGATCTACAAGTAATATCTACAATACTTAATACTTATTATTACAATTAATACTTACAGATATTGTGGATACTAATACAATGTAGATATTAAAATGTAGCAGATAGAGCGAAATGAGATGTGTTGTGTACTGGGAAGGCTAAATCAGCATGTTATGCCACTTTGTTCAATGACTGCAGAAGTTATAGCTATATAAATTTTCCAGTTTTATAGGAAACAGAGACTACTTTTAATCTCTGCAAAGCATGGTTTTAGTGAGTCATGCCTCACTAATCTTGTGGAATTTTTTGAATAAGCATGTGGATAAGGGTGAAGTGGCTGATATAATGTATCAGGCTTTCAGAAAGCGTTTGATAAGGTCCCTCACAGGAAACTCTTGAGGAAACTAAGTAGTCATGGAATAGGAGGCAGTGTCCTGTTGTAGATTGGTAGCTGGTTAAAGGATAGAAAACAAAGGGTAGAACTAAATGGTTAATTTTCATAAGAAAGAGAAGTAAATAGTTAGGGTGCCCCAGGGGTCTGTACTGGGACTGGTGGTGTTTAATATATTCATTAACGACGTGGAAAAGGAAGTAAATAGTGAGGTGATCAAATTTGCAGATGGCACCAGTTATTCAAGATAGTTAACCAGACCTCACCCCACCCCCGCCCCCCCGTGAGGAATTACGGAAGGATTTTGCAAGACTGGGCAATGACAGATGAAATTCAGTGATGACAAGTGCAAAGTAATGCACAGAGGGAAAAATAATCCTAACTATACATACACAATATATAGTATGGTAACACAAGGAGTTACCACTCAAGAAAAGGATGTTGGAGTCAGCTCAGTGTGTGGGAACAGTCAAAAAGGTGAACAGAATGTTCAAAATTATTCCGAAAGGGATCAAGAATAAAACAGAAAATATCATAATGATGCTATGTAAATCTGTGGTGCAACCAAACCTTAAATACTGTGTGCAGTTCTGGTTATCCCATCTAAAAAAGGCACAGTAGAACTGGAAAAGATGCAGAGACGGGAACAAAAATGATCAAGGTTATGGAATGGCTTCCATATGAGGAGAGGCTCGGTAGGTTAGGGCTGTTCAACTTGGAGAAAAGACAACTGAGAGGTGATGTGATGAAGTTTATAAAATAATGCATGGTGTGGAATGAGTAAATAGGGAGTTATTTACCCTCTCAAATAGTACTAGAACTAAGGGGCACTCCATGAAACCAGGAGCAGATTTAAAGTAAATAAAAGGTTTTTTTCCACTCAATTCACAATTAGCTTGTGGAACTTGTTGCCAGAGGATGTGGTCAAGGCCAGTAGTATAGTTGGGTTTAAAAAAGGACTGGATAGGTTCCTCTAGAATAGGCATAAATGGCTATATTAGCCATTAGGTTGGGGGATGTAACCTCTGACTGTGGGAGCTAGGCGTGGATTGCAGGGATTAGATCACTCTATTATGACCTGTTGGGTACTACTTCTAGATGACTGAGTGGCCGCTGTCAGAAAGAGGATGATGGACCTGATGGGCCACTGGTCTGACCTAGTATGGCACTTCTTATGTTCTTTAAATAAATTGCCCTGGAAGCTCCAGAATCTCCTTCCTTTGATGTTTTCAAAACCCAGCTGGACAGCATCTGTCTGTGATGCTGCAAGCAGAAGATATCTTACTTTGGAGCAGGGGGTTGGACTGGATAACCCTTGAGGTTCCAACCCTAAAATTTTATGATTCTGTTGTTTTGGTTGTTTGTTGAGCATGAACTGGGAAGGCGATGTAGGGAACCCTGGCAGGGAAGGCAGTCTTTAATGTCTGCACACATTTTTGGTGTCTGGCGCTGGTCAGATGAGGAGCATGTGCACATTTAACCATAGTTCCCAGAAGGACTAGATTCAGCAGGTCTGCCCTGCATTGTCTCCTAAAAAACCCTGTTCTGTATTTAGTATTGAAGTCCTGCTTTGCTTAGAAACTGGATCTCCCAGACTCCTGTAGCCTTGGGGACCATTCACAAATCAGTAGCATGGGAGGTTGCAAGTCTGTTTTAAACACGTTACCAACTTTCTTTCAGCCAGTACCCTACTCTACAATATGAGGAACCAGGAGCTGTTCCATTATTTTCTCCATAAACTTCCAGGAAGGGAACAGTGGGCTTTGAACTCAGGACTTTGAGGCTTGATTGCCTCAAACGTAGCTGCTTAGTCACTTTACTAATATTGCTGCAGCATCTCATCCAACAACTATTTAAATACTGACAATACGCAGCATCATGTAATGGCTGAATTATAAAGAACAACTAGCAGTTACTTCTGCAATTCGCAGGGATTGTACATGGTTTCACATCTAAAAGCAAGAAGGAGAAAGTGTGCCTCATATGGGAGAGAGCAGTGACAGAAAGAGTTGACATCATGCTACCTGCCACTAGATCAGTGGGGATGACCAATTGTGATCACCAATGACTTCAAAGATTTTCAGGTCCTAGGCAGAAAACCCAGTCTTATCCTGGGTGGGTGAAACCAAGTAAATTCAGTTGAAGATCAAGTGACAGAGCTTTGAAAAGGAAATCTGGAGCCAGGAATTCAAGTCTGGCTTATGTCAAGGATGCTGCTATATGTGTGGATTGAACTGTCTACTTTCCCACCCTCCATAAATGTACATGTACCAATACAAAGAGACTTGTGGAAATTATTTTTGATGTTCTTAGTGTGTGTGTGTGTGTGTGGGGGGGGGGGATTTTGTACTGACAGAATTGTGGGGGGCATTTTGCATTGATTGAATGTGGAGCTGGGGCTTGCATGGGGTCAGAAGGTGGGGCTTGACATTTTGGGAAATATGCATCTTTCTCATTAGCAGCAGGGGTTTTCTTGTGAATATGAATTAAAATTCCTAACTTTCAGATGAATCTTGAGATGAAGACTAATTCCCATTTGTGCCCAAGGGACACCTAAGGAATTTCCAGAGCACAAGGTCCTGGGCCAGTCTACAATCATGGTATTTGTTACTGGGGATAGCAGGGAGTGTGGCCAGAATATGCTTTGCTTGCCTCCAGCAATTTTTGGATAGCAGGAAGGCTGTTCCAGCTGGCAGAAGGTAGAACAGCAGCCCTGCGGCTGCTCCATGTGGAGCTGCAGAACAGTTTGCCTTCTAGTCAGTCCCAGGGACAGGGAATGTAAAACTGATCTTCTTTTGCGTGTTCCTGTTTGCGGTGGCAAGTTGGCATTGAGCAGCAAGCCTACTCAAGCCCTTTGTTTTCAAGTCTACACTGCCATTTGTAGAGATCAGCAGCATTAGCAGGGACTGTAATGGGATAGGTCCCCAAATTCAGTACTCCTGCTCCCTCCCAGTTAAACCAGGGAAATCAAAGAGATTTCCTACCCCACCCTCTGCAGTCGCTAACATTTCTCTTATTCCCTTGCTAGTATTTTGGAAGTAAAGAGCCTGATATGACCCAGAGCCAAGATAACCTGCTACCAGTCACATACACTGTGTGAGAGTTAATGTGTGTGCATACTATTAATGACAAAGCAATGACAAAGTTACTTTCCTGTAACTGAGTTCTTTTGAGAGAACTCCATGTATTGCCACTCAAGCGGATCACTTCCTGATCCTCAGGCAGGTGAAAAGCTCAATGACATGACTAGTCTGTGAAGGCAGACTGTATAGAACAGTGTAGAAGGAGTTGAGGGTCTTTCCTCTCCACATGCAGGCTTTTTGTCTCATGAGAGGAGAGGAGTTTAAAGGGAGAGGCGGAGGCTCTCCTGCCTCAGTTTCTTCCAACCCTGTAGCAGAGACAATAATGGAGATCTCCGAGCTAGAGAGGAAGAAAGGACAGGTAGTGAGGCAAAGCCCCACCCTCAAAACAATCAGTTACTGGTAAGCAACCTATATTTCTTCTTCAAGTGAGTTTGTGATTCTTGCTCATGGGAGAGTGATTAGCAGTTCCCACAAATTCTGCAGGAGGGTCGAGGAGTGACAGTTTAAGAAAAAAGTGCAGAGAGGACCGTTCTTCCAAATGTAGAGTCTTTACAGGCAGACAGATCTAAGGCATAGTACTCTGAAAAGGTGTGAGTGAAGGACCACATTGCTGCCCTGCAAATGTGCACAATTGGCACATGCCTAAGGCTGGCCATGGTATTGGCTACTGCTCACTTAGAGTGCACCCTCAAGTCCTTGTGGTGTTTTTTTTTTTTTTGTGATGGCATAACATATACGGATGCACTTTACAATCCATTTTGAGAGTCTCTGAGAAAACTCTTGTACTCCAGCAATTTGGCCTCCATAGGAGACAGTAGCTCTGATTGCGTTGGTGTGATCTACATACAAAAAAGAGCCCTCTTGAAGTCAAGGGTGTAAAGTACTTCTGCAGCAGATGAATGAAGTCTTGGGAAGAAGATAACCTGGTTCAGGTGGAAGGAGGAGATGAATTTTGGTACAAAGACTGGATCTGTTCTAAGGTCTAGGGATGTGCGAACGCAGTTTGGAAGTTCAGGGTTCGGCCCGAACTCAGGGTGCTCGGACTGTTCGTGAACACCCCGAATCTGAACCGACCCCCACCCGAACCGGCCGAACAAAGTTTGGGTTCCAAACCGGATCGGGCGGGGGTCAGGGAGGAACCCGGTTTTCCCTCCCCCCCTCCAGGCCGTGCAGGTGGAAGGGGCGCCGGGGAGCACCCCCCTGCCCAGCCTCGTAATTTTTTTTAAAACCCCTGTATCGCCCTACCTGGTGGTATCCGGGCTCCGGCCCCGGGTCTGGCAGTGGTGGATCCAAAGGCGGTGGTGCTCCGGAGCGCTTCAGGCCGCTACTAGGCCTTCCGGGTCAAACCAGCTGGGCTGGGCCGGTTACGAGGCTGGTCAAGGTGGAAGGAGGTGGTCCCCGGCACCCCTTCCACCCACGCAACCTGGAGGGGGAAGGGGGGAAAAGGCAAAACGGCCCCCCCACCTGAACAGGCTGAACTGAATGGTTTGGGGTTCGGCCGAACCCCGAATGGGCCGAAAACCGAACCCCCCCGGTGTTCGCACATCCCTACTAAGGTCTACTTTATCTTTATTGGACATAAAGTTAGTAGCCTGTTAACAGAGATTATCGTATTGTTAGCTGCCCCGAGATGCCATGGGCATGAGGGGGCAGCATAAAAATGCCACTAAATAAATAAATAAATAAAAATGGGCTACTATAACTGGGGACGTAATAATAATGGGTGACTTCAATTACCCCAATATTGACTGGGTGAATGCCTCCTCGGGGCGGGATGTGGAGATAAAATTTCTGGATGCCATAAATGACTGCTTCTTAGAGCAATTGGTTCCGGAACCAACGCGGGGAGGAGCTGCTTTAGATCTGGTCCTAAGTGGCACACAGGAACTAGTGCAAGGAGTAACTGTGGCCGAGCCACTAGGCAATAGCGATTATAATATAATCAAATTTGACATAGGTGCTGGAGGGAGAAAGTTAATTAAAAGTACAGCACTGGCTTTTAACTTTAAAAAGGGAGACTATGCCAAAATGAGGAAGCTAGTTAGAAAGAAACTAAAAGGCACAGTTGAAAGGACTACATGTTTG
>QEPC01005414.1:87558-106708 GCA_003113815.1 Sphenodon punctatus | reverse complement strand
TGTTTTATATGGTATATTTTATATTTAATATTTTAAAATGAATTTTAAATGTTTTAAAATTGATTGTTGGAAGCCGCCCCGAGCTGCGTTGCAGGAGGGGGCGGGGTATAAATTTGCTAAATAAATAAAAAAATAAAAATAAAATTATATCTTGTTGTTAAATGCATTTGTTAAATCTCATTTGGTTTGTTCCAGCCCAGCTGGAAGTTTAAGCTGTCTCTCTAGCTTAAATTGATCAGGAGTGCCAAAGAGGTAAATTGTGATCTACTGGTAGATCACAAGCTAGTCTCCAGTAGATCATGGTGTGGGGAGGGGGACAAGCCTATCAGAGATCACCTCTGGTGAGGAGAGCACAACTGGCACTTTAGTGAGCATCTCCAGGAAGGAGACAGGCTAGGAGAAATCCTCCAATGCAATGGGAAATGCCCTCTCTAAAGGGAAATGCTGCTCTCCACTCCTGAGACCAGTTGCTGAGGTTTCCGAGATCTTGGAGCTAGCAGGAGGGGCCTCGGCCCACCGTGTCAGAACTAACATGAGAAGTCATGTAGATCAGTCTATGTGGACATCTGGATCAAGTGGGTCATATGCATTGTAATTCTAGGCAGCCCTGATCTACATCATTTTTTATTCTGATTTTATCCTGCAAAGTGTTTGCAACCCCTCCTAGTTTTGTGGCTGCAGATTTGATGAGTGCACTCCATCCTCCAAATCCTTAATGAAAATGTTGAAGAGGACTGGACTCAGGACAGACTCCTCACTATATCAAAGAGCCACACTCTCCCTCTTCCATTTCAAACCCCTTTTTAAACCCAGCCTGTGCCAGGAATTTCTTCACCAGTGAGTTCTGTCCTCTCCTTTTCCCAGCTATTATCGTCTGCTTGCCTTGTGTGTCTGAAGCCTTGACCATACACCCTTGAATCACTGAAATTCCTCCTTTGCCCAAGGAATCACACCTGTAGATCCCTGCACAGGAATAGGGCATTAGGACCTTTGTGATAAGGAATGGCACATATAAGACTAATTCTCTAAATCCTCTATATGCGTCCCTTATTCAGGTCAGTGAGAACGCCACAGAGCGAGAAGATGTTGCATGACAAGGGACTGTATCGCCAGGACCCTTTAGGGCATCGTAAAGGGGCAGCAGGGTCCAACAGACATGACAGCCCTGGGACACGGCAGGCCTGGGAACCATTTCCAACTCTACCACTGACCTACTGTGAGATCCTAGACAAGTCTCTGCACCTCTTGTCATTCTCCTGCTGTTTGTCTTGTTTATTTAGACTGAAAACCTTTAGGGGCAAAGTCCCTCAGTTATGGTGGTCAAAGTTAAGGAGGGGACTCTGAAACTGATGCTTCTTGCCGGTTGTTTGCTTTCCTTTGTGTGTTTCCATGGCCTATCCCTGAGCTTTTGGGCCCTTGGACCTGATCCTGAACAGACCCTCTGAGACCCAGACCCAATCCTGCATTACCTACTCTCCATGCCCCCTTGGTTCCCGACACCAACTTATCCTTGTGTATCAACAAACAGGGAAATTACAAATCAAGAAATTTAGCTCACTAATCCTCCTAGTTGATGTAGTAGCTATGAGGAATAGAGTCTTCATCATAATCATTTCCAAAGGGACAGAAGCCGTAGGTTCAAACAGAGGCTTCATGAGACAGGTAAGAACTAAATTAAGGCCCCAGTTAGACAGAGAGTCCCTGCTAGGTGGGATTCATAGCTCCCTTAAAAACTTGACTACAGAAGGATGGGAAAACAGAGGTTTACTATCAGCCCAAGAATGAAAAGCAGAGACAGCAGCAGTATGAACCTTAACTATTGCAACTGCTAGCCCAGATTTACAAAGCTCAAACAAGTATTGTAGAACAACAGGAATGCTAGTGAAAAATGACTGAACAATAATCTTTGCTGCCTAAGTGCAAAAGCGCAACCACTTATTTAAATAAAACAGGTCCTGGTAGAAGGCTTTCTGTTAGCTATCAGGAGACCCTGGAGTTCTGCAGTGAGGAGACACTCCTGTTCAGTCTACAGGAAATTCTCCAGGCAGTCAGATGAAGGGAAGCCAAGTCTTGATGCCTTATACAACCTGAGTCCCTAGAATGCAGATCCAGAGGCATTGGAAGAGGGCACTGGGGCTGTATCAATAGTTCTACTAGTTCTGAATACTAAAATTGTCTGTGCCAGTTGGGAGCAATGAACCTGAACTACATTCGCTCCCTTGGCTTTTATGATAACCCTGTGGTTTGGGGCAATGGGGAGGGAAGTATATCGCAGAGTCCATGGCCAAGATGTCAGTAGGGCATTCCCAGACAACCCCCTGCCCAGCCACCACCCATAAAGTTTTGCATTCCCTGGAAAGGCAAAGAGGTCCACCAGGGGAGTGCCCCACTTGTGGGTCAGTGCTCAAAAGATGGAATCCTTGAGCTTCCACTTGTGAGTTTCCAAGTTAGCTCTGGTGAGAGCATCCACCTGGGGAGTTGGAAATCCCTAGAAGGTGGACAACCACAGCAATAACCTTGTTGTCACACAATAGTCCCAGATCTCTGTTGCTTCCTGATTAAACTGGTGAGATCTGGATCTTCCCTGTTTATTGAAGTAATACATTGCAGTTATATTGTTGGTTGAAATTTGAACTGCGTGCTGCCTGACGTGTCTGGCAAATGTCCTCAGTTCACCGCATGCAGTTCCAGAACATTTACATGCAGAGCAATCTCTGAAGAGGTCCACAAGCCACTTGCTGAGAGGTCCTGGAAGTGAGCTCCCTAAACAGTGGTGGAAGTGTCTCTGGTAATGGAGAATGAGAGGTCTCAAAAGAAACTCCCACACAGATGTTGTCTTTGTCAGCCTACTACCTCAGGCTTGTTGTGAGGATGGTCAAGCACATGCTGCTGTCCTGCATAGCCAATGGAAGAAAGGGATGGAGTCAAAACTGGAGAGCTCTTAGTCAGACAGTGAATGGGGTAATGTAAGTTGTAGAGGCCATGAGACCCAACATCCTGGGAAAGAAATTATAGGGTTTATACTGATCTTTAAACAGCACTTCTACAGCATCCTTAATGGAGATGGTGCCATATAAAATGAGGATTGTCTTGGCAAAGCATTTTGAGACACCGAAGCAGAATATGTCTGCCTCATCTGCTTCTGTGAAGCCTGAGGCTTCCTTGGGAAAGAAGGATGAAGTTGAGTGCTGGGAGGTACATAGAATCACAGGGACTTGGTTGTGGTGTGGTCTGTTTTCAATTGGCACAGTTCCTGCTTGTGTGGAACAGGTACGTCCTGGTGAGGGGGAGGTTCCCTATAACATTCCGAGCCTCCAAAGAAAGTCCTGAAGAAACCAGCCCTGAGTAGCATCTGATTGATATGGCTGAAGCTATAGATCTGCCCACTGAGTCAGTGGCATTGCACAACACGGGGACCTTTCCATCTAAGGCATCAAATGAACTTTGGTGTCCTTGGGAAGCTCTGCACCACATTATTCACAGTGTCAGAGGGTGGAGCTATATTTTACCATTAATGCCAGATAGTTACCAGCACTTATTCCCATTGTAGACAATGAATAGATCTTCTTGCCCACAGAATCTATCAATTTCTGTTCCTTGTCTGAGAGTTGCAAAGGGATATTTCTGGATGTGGACCTCTTTGAGGCTGTAGAGACAATAAGAGCTTTTAGTTCAAGGTGTTAAACCAAGAAGTCAGAGCCATTTTTTGGCACCAGATACATACAAAGTGATTTGGTGATAGCAGGTGAGACCAGTGCTGGCTCCTCCCATACTCATCTAAGAAATTTGAAAGGGCCCTGTCTAGAGTAATTGCCAGCCTCTTTCGCAGACCAGTTTTCCAGATGTGAAATACTTGATTAGACTCCTTCCTGTCAGTGGGTCAGTAAGGCAACCCCATGCATGATCACCATACAATCCAAGAGGCCTTGAAAAGCTCTGAAATCATCTGAAGGAGAGGATGGGGATTGGCCAAGCAGCCAAAACAATGAAGGCAGGGGCCACTCGAGCAGACAGTACAGTACCACAAGGATGGGTGGGAGTGGGGAACACACAGCAACAGACCCAGGGCAATCCCCGTGAACACCCCCCACACACCCGAGGAGAGTAGATCACACCCTGTAGGAAGTACAACACAGGCAGCACTGTTAGTAAACAGATCAAACAACATTTATTTATAAAAACAGACATTAAAAGAAAAATAAAACTAGGGACACCTCCCCTGTGCCCTGCTCTACTGGGCACTCTGGGCTCAAGAGAGGTCATGCACACTCTGGTGGATGTTCAGGAGGACCACAAGGACCTCTCCCTGCTCCTGGGACCTTTCTTGCACCATTTCTTGTATTGAAGGAGAGAAAGAGTCCCCATTAAGCATGCCCCACTCAGGACGTGTCCCCAGTTGCCCACAGTGGATATAGGGTCAGGGATAGGAAGATATGTGAAGAGGGGTCACTCACTCCTGCCCTGAAATCGGTCTCCCACGATCTCTGCGAGGAAAGTTAGAGCCTCCACAATAGCCCCTGTGATAGGAAGAAAAGAGAATGCCCATTGGAAGAAGATGGTGGTAGATGCAGGGAACAAGCCAATGAACACAGCCTCGAGCACCCATGGGTAGCTCCAGGGAGACCTTTGGCCAGCCAGTCCATGAACATCATTGCACCTGCCCCCATCAGGGAGCCAAATGCAAGTGCAAAGGGCCATGACCTAAGGATAAGATACAGGTGTGTAATACATACAGCCCAGGACCCCTCCACTGCCTTCCAAGGCCATGGCAATGTCGAGTCAAATGAGGGCACGTGGATGGGCATAGCTGGTGCCATGCCGTGCATGGAACATCACAGTGAGACTAGGGTTAGATAAAGGGCCAGGACAGATCAGATATTCCCCACCATGGACCTGGCATAACCCCACCACACGTTCTCATGAAGGGAGCCCCCTATCTCAGCAGTGATGGCCATCCGCTGCCAGCCATGACTAATGGGATGGGTGCTGTGCTTTCACCATCTTATGCAGACTGTCAGAGGTGCTGTACAGGCGCATCCACAACAGAAGTCCAGAGGGCATGCATACATTTGGCCAAGCATGCAGCTCGGCATTGGACCTCCAAGCATGGTGACACAGAGGTTTCTGTACAGCAGCAGGTACTCCCATTGACGAGAAAGGGCACAGATTGGCTTGCGGGCAACAAGCAAGTCCAAATGGGTCAGGAGCAGGTGGATAGACGCCATGGTGAGGGGTGGTGGTGTCCCAACGCATCCCTGCAACACACGTTACCACGGTCCCAGATGCCATTTGCCGCAATGTACCCACAGGGATGGGGGAGTGGGACCAGTCCAGTAGTGATGACTGGTGGGAGATGATAATTGCTGTGGGGGGGGGGAGGGGTGACCTGAGGACAGAGCAGTTCAGCAAGTCTACTGCCCACCTTGTAGGTGTCCTCCAGCCACACCTGGAGACAGAATCAGCACAAGGGACACCCCCCCCCCATCACTGGGATAGCATGTGGCCATAGCCATCAGGTGGATGGGTGTTCCCATATCCTGCCGTTACGTGGCACAGCTAGCCGATTCAGACACCTCCACGGTCGCAATGAACTCCGTTGAGGTGTGCACGGTCAGTTTCCATGGATAGGATGGAGTGGGTGAATCACCTGGTTGGACATGGGTAGGTGATCCATTCTTGTACAGTACTGTCTGCTCCCCAATGCGGCAGGGCCATGGATGGGACACACATTTCCCTATTCCTTTTCCTGGCCAGCACGATGGCTCTCTCATTCGTAATGGGTGTATATTCATATAATGACTATGAAAGCCATTGTGGATCAAAGGGGTCACTCCAAGGAAATCCTTTACTGGTGTTTCAGGACAGACCCATGATGTGAGGGTCTTCCATGCCTCTCCATTTCTCTGTGAGGATGACCATGGGGGTAATTGCTCTGACTAGATCTAGAGTTAATGTACGTGCGACCCTGCATCCCATTATCATTGGGGATGCAGCCTCATCCCATCATGCCGTGGTTGGTGAAGGCATACCCTATGCCACTAACTCCTATGCAGGTGATCCAAATGCCTAGCTGTGCTCCGCATGCTGTGCCCTGTAACCTACATTAGTGGTTCCTATGATGTGTTGGTGTTGGATGTGGACTTGGTGTGTCCGACCTGGATATGGGCTACTTCGCAGACAAGATCGCTCTAATTCAGAGTGACTTCGACACTGGATTAGGGGCAGTAGGTGGAGAGCGTGAGGTCACAGAGGCCCCGTCTGGTCCAACTTTGTGGGGGGAGTTTCAGGAAGTGACGCCAGCCGATGTGGTGGATGTCTTGGGGTCTGTGAGAGCCACCCGTTGTGAATTGGATCCATGCCCGTCCTGGTTAGTGAAAGTTTCCAGGGAGACATTGGGGATGGTACTGGCGAGGGTGGTTAACGTGTCCTTGCAGCAGAGGAGGTTGTCGCCTAGCCTCAAGGAGGCTGTGGTGCGCCCCCTGCTGAAGAAACCATCATTGGACGTGAACACACTCGCCAGCTACTGACCTGTCTCTAAACTTCCCTTTTTAGGGAAGGTTATTGAGCGGGCAGTGGCGATCCAGCTGCAGGCGCATCTAGATGGCATTGTTTTCCTGGACCCTTTTCAATCTGGGTTCCACCCCGGCTATGGCACCGAGATGGCGTTGGTGGCCTTGGTCGACGATCTCCACCGGGAGATGGATGCAGGATGTTTGACATTTCTCATCCTGCTAGATCTCTCGGCCGCTTTTGACACTGTGGACCATGGGCTGCTGTTGAGACGGCTGCGTGACCTGGGGGGGTCTGGACGGGACTGTTCTTGAATGGTTCCGTTCATTCCTCTCTGGGAGAAGCCATCAGGTACTGTTGGGAGCTGAGACATCTTGCCCCTGCGCTTTATCCTACGGCATTCCGCAGGATTCTATTCTGTCTCCATTGTTATTTAATGTATATATGCAGCCCTTGGGGGAGGTCGTGAGAGGGTTCGGGGTGCAATGTCACAAATATGCTGATGATACTCAGCTGTACCTCTCTTTTTCAACTGACCCAGACCCTGCTGTCTTGGAGCTATCCCAGTGTTTGGAGGCTGTGGCGGAGTGAATGTGGCAGAGCAGACTGAAGCTCAACCCCGATAAGATGGAGGTGACGTTGATGGGGAGAGCAAGGGAGGTGTCCGCCCCCCTGGTTGAGGGTTTTTGCCCAGCAGGTTCGGAGTTCGGGGGTGGTATTGGATGCAGGTCTCCATCTGGAGCGACAGGTGGAGGTAGTGGTGAAGGCTGCCTTATGCCAGCTGTATCTGGTACAGAGGCTGCATCCGTACGTCTCCGGCCCAGCCCTCGCCTCCCTCGTCCATGCCTTCATCACCTTGAGGCTGGACTATTGCAATGGGTTCTACGTGTGGCTGCCCTTGTTCCTGGTTCAGCGGCTGCAGCTAGTGCACAATGCGACGGCCCGGCTCCTTTCGGGGACGGGTCATCAGGAACACATAACACCTGTGCTTCGAACTCTGCACTGCCTTCTGATAGCGAGCTGAGCCAGGTTCAAGGTTTTGGTATTGATCTATAAGGCCCTTCACGGTCTGGGCTCCTCACACCTCAGGGACCGCCTCGCCCTCCACGCCCCAGAGCAGCTCCTTCGTTCCACCGGGGCTGCCTTCCTGGAAGTCCCCCGTGTTAGGCGGGGGGCCACAATGGAGAGGGCATTCTCAGTGGCCAGGCTGCGCCTTTGGAATTCCCTCCTGGAGGAAGCTCGCCTGGCCCCAAGCCTGTTAACATTCTGGTGAATTTGCAAAACCTGACTGTGAACCCAGGCCTTTGGGGAGTTATCCCCTTCCACCCTTATTTATTGTATTAATTAATTTATATGTTCCTTTGCCCTGTTTTAATTGCTGCAATTTTATGAATGTTTTATACCTGTATTTTTTAAAATTATTTTTTTAGAGTGTTAGCTGACCTGAGCTGTTTCAGGAGGGGCGGGGTAAAAATATGATAAAAAAAAATAAAATAAATAAATATTGCTCCCTTGCTCATGATGGTGAGTTGTGTGCTGCACGACATCAGCAATACCCTTGGTGGGGGGTGAGCGCAACCATCCTCTCCCGCCTCCCATGAATGATCCCATGACCCTGTTCCAAAGGGCCTGGGGTGGTACAGAGGGGCACTTATCCCTCCAGGACCACATTTGCCCTTGCTTATGCACAGATAATGCAAGGAATGTTGTTCTGGGTGTTGAGAAATCCAATTTTGAGAATGTGAGATGTGCTGCTCATACTCTACAACTGAGCATAAACAAGCTCTCTCTTTCTGTTGCCACCATTGACAAGCAACTTAGCAAGTGTCATAAAATTGTTGGTCACTTCAAACATAGTGCACATAAAAAGCTCTACTCTTAGCAAAACAAAATTTGACCACAATTTCTGGTGAATTTTTTATATTTCAGAAATTTATGCCGATTGTGTAAATAATATGCAAATTGTAATTAATCAAATAAAATTCTACAGATGATTAAAGAAATCTTAGTTGATTAGAATTGCAGATTAAAGACACATATATAATGTGTCTGTTTATATATATATCTATTCCATTCCTAGACATCATGACTGTAGGCGATTCCAGAGCTATGGTTAGCAGTCATATATGTGTTCTGTACTCAAGCGATGCCTCCTTGGGCCTGTCTCTGCCTTCCTTCTTTGCTACAGCTGTTGGGAGGACTGTCCTTGCATTACAGAAGGAAACGCAGGATTGGAGAGTCCCATCCCCACTGTCCAATTGATATCCTTATGGAGGGTGGGTGCGGGAATACCGTTTTCCACCTGTGTCCTGTACTCCCCACCCCACCCCTCCTCCTAGCCATAAAACCTGGCCCCACCGTTGTACCCGGTGGCCTTTCAGGCTTGGTTGGGAATGCCCTGACAGAACTGTATGGGTGACTCAACATGTTGCACATTGCAACGAACGAGATTCCATGAACGGAACTTTGGCCACTCCATGACTCCCTGTCTATGCAGAGGACCCGATCCACCTCAGCGTGGAATGGCATTGTGTGCTGGGAATAGCTGGGATGTGTAGTAGGGGTGGTACTGGAGCTTCTGGTTCTCTTCACATGATAGGAGGGCATAGCTGTCATTTGGCTCTCCCTCTGCAGCTTCTCTCTGGTGCACCATTCTGGGTCCCTCAGTGGGGTCTCACTGCCTGTCCGGGGAGGGAAGGGGATGCTTGTGTCCCACCTCGTTCTTGGTGGCATGGTGGTGGTGGGAGCTGTGCTAGTGCACACCTATGAAGGGACATGATAGCTGTCTGCTGTCCTGTTGCTCCCCCTCCGCAGGTCCTTAGGGCAGATTCCTCCATCCCTGCCTGGGGTGCGGTGTGCTTTACCTGGCTGCCGCTGTGTCCATCCATGGTGGTGGCTATTTTCTTGGTGGGGTTTTGGCAATTGTGGTATGGGAGCCAGCGCACCCATCTTTTTGGGTGCATGACCTTTAAAGGCTCCTGTCCTGGCTGGTACCGTATCACATGGAGGGGGGTGTGTCGTTTGCCCGTCAGGCGTAGTGCCTGTCTATCCCTCGCATGGTCTTTTCTCTTTGGTCTGTCCCATGGGTGGGTGTGCTGCCCTGTGTACATGGTGCAGTGAGTGTTGGAACACCCATCTCCACCCATCAACATGTACAGAGCAAACTGACTACTTCCCGGTTGCTCCATACATGTTGATGGGTGAAGATGCATGGGTCGCAGGAGCACGGGCACTCCCACATGTGTCTAATGGGTGGACATGTGTGGGTGCATCTCATTTAAAAAGGGTCTAAGTGGCTGTAGGCCATGGGAAAGGCTACCCGATAAGGGTCGGTGCCAACAATGTTTAAACCAGTGTCAAATCTGTGAACCAAACCCATCAAAGTTCTGTGCTGGGTCAGTTGGTGTCAGGGTAGCAAGAGCAGTTGGTGCCGGAAGCCTTGATGCTAGGTCAGGTGATGAGGGGTAGGATCTTTACAAAATGATGGTGGAGCGGATGGACTCCTGAATCACCGGTGCCAAGAAGTGCTGTAAAGGTTGGAGCATGATTTTGAGTTCCACTGGCATTAGTGCCTGCAACGTCGGTGCTGAGTTGTTATTGTGGTGAGGAGAGCATGTCCCAACTAGCAATCCAATGTCAAAACCAATGAGCTCCATCTGAAACCCCTGCATGCATGGCTTATGCGTGTGTTCACGGCTTGTACATGGGCCACAGTTAGGACTGAAACGAGAATATATTTTTCCCCCACAACTATATTAGTCTCTCAAATTAGTTGAGGGGCCAGGATTGCAGGTGTGGGGGGAGGGGGCAGCACAAGGGCCGGAGGTGAGCAGGGGGCAAAGACAAGCCCCCTGGGCACCTCCAGCCCTTGCCTAGCCTCCCAGCCTGGGGGAGAAGACAAAGTTCAGATGAGGTGGGTGGGACCAGGAACGGGGGCTTGGGGGTCTGGTCTGGCTCAGGCAGGGTTTACTCACTGTCAGGGGGTGCCTAACATTCTGTGCTCCACTTTGTGCTGTGCCTGGTCCCTTCCCAGCTTTGCAGTTTGAAAAAGAGGGGGAAGAATTTGAGCATGCACAGAGCTGCTTGGCCTTGGCTGCCCTTTTCAAAGATGGCGCCTGCAGGGCTGAGCAGGTCTTCTGCGCATGCTCAGCCATTGCCAAAGATGGCGCCCGCAGGGCCTGCAGGCACCATCTTTGGAAAGGACAGCCAAGGCCAAGCAGCTCTGTGCATGCTCAAGGTTTCTCCCTCCCCTTTTCAAACTGCAAAACCGGAAAGGGGCGTGGTGCGGTACAGAGTAGAGCACAGCAGGGGGGTTGGGACCCCCCGGACCATGAGTAAACCCCTTCCTGACCCCTGCTAGGTCCCCAAACCCCCACTCCTGACCCCACCCAAATTTTCTTTTCTTCCCAGGCAGGGAGGCCAGGCAGGGGTCGGAGGTGCTCAGGGTGCTTGTCTTTGCCCCCTGCTCACCTCCGGCCCCTGTGCTGGTCCCCCTGCCTGCAATCTTGGCCCCTGCCTGGCCCCCTTGAATTGTCGCCAGTTCCCAATGAGTGGAGGGTTTTTTTTTTCTCGTTTCGAGAGAAAATGAGAAAACCCCTCCTCATTGGGAACCAGCAAGAATTACGAGCCAAGTTTCAGCCCTAATTTGAAGCCCTTTGACTGTGCAATGAACAAAGGAGGGAAAGAATCCCCTTTCCCCCAACTCCAGGGTGAAGCAAACCTATAGTCATCAAAGCTGGAAGGCACACAATCTCTAGGTTGAGTAGAAGGCCAAGGTCCATTTATCCTGCAGATCTGAAGCTACGCTTGCTGCTTGAACATCTGGTCTCTCCAGAGAAAGAACTGGAGTTAATGGGGAGTGGATGGTTTTTAAATAGTCCTGGGTCACGTCATCTTTCCACTCCTCATTTAGAAACACTTTGGTAATTGGGTGCAGTCTCAGCAACAAGGACATCAACTACCATGTGTGTGTATGTGGAGAGGTTCTCAAAGAACAATGGCTCCACAGTTAATTTGCATCAGTTATAATTCCTGTTACAATGAGGTGTTACTAACGTCACAATGACCTGAAAACTACTGTGGAGCAAAGTTTACTGAAGAGTTAATTCTGCAGTTAAGTGGAATTAAGTATTTGTGTCTACAAACCCCAAGGTTTTGAGAAGCAGGACTGTGAGAAAATGCAGGGAAGTTAAACTCAAAGTAGTGACAAATACACAAAGTACTATGTTGGTAGGGTTGCCGCCTATGCAAATTTTGAAGGAACACTTATGAAAAATACATGTTGCAGGTCCTGCCTAAGGTGCCAAGGCAGGCCCTGCAACAAGTATTTTTCATAAGTATTCTTTAAAAATTTGCATAGGTGGCAACCCAATATGTTGAACCCAAAACCATGGACCACCAAAACCATTAAATAAAATCTAAACATTTAACAGCACCTCTTCCCTACTCGTAGGCACATACATCCCCATCCTCCCAGCCACAAAATACCACAGTCCACAGGAATTGATTACCTATGTTAAGTCCAGAATTGATGACCTATGTTAAGCCTATTTTAGAACACAAGCCTCACCAGGAAATCTCTGCCAGGTGTGTCCATAACAATTGACCTGTGGAACTAGTTGCCACTGAATGCAGCAAAGGCCAGTAGTATTACTGGGTTTAGTCAAATAATTATACAGATTCACAGAGAATGGGGCCATCAGTAGCCAGCACCTCATGCTTAGGGTGTCTCTAAACATTTGTGACTGTCAGCAGCTGGGTAGGGATGGCACAACTTCTCAATATATGTTACCATTAAGCTTCCCAAAGTAGGGATGTGAACGGTGGGGAAGTTTTGTCTTTCATAGAAATTTACTGCAGGTAACGTACAGAATGCACTTTACACATTGTTATCAATAATACATAAGGAATGCTATATAACCTGTAAATAAGTGTTTTTAAATAAAGGTATGTAGACTATAAGGAGGATAGAAAAGCAATGCGCACACATGTGCTAGTACAATAGGAAACTACCCAAGCCACTTGCCCCTATGTACTTCCTCCCTCTTCAAGCCCCAAGTCCTCAGGTCCCCGATTCTGACCCAAGATCCCTCAAGGCTGCTGCCCATGGATCTCCATTTTCTGTCCCAAGTCCCCTCCCAGCCCATTGCTCCAGTCCCCCAAATCCCCTATCCTACCCCAAAATTCCTCTCCCCACTGTTTCAAGTCCCCAAGATCCCCTCCACTGCTCCAAGCTTCCAACATCCCCTTTTCTGCCCCAAGATCCTGCTCCAAGCCCCCAAGATCCCCCTCCCCCACTGCTCCAAGCCCTCAAGATCCTGTCTCCTGCCCCAAGATCCACACACACCCCTGCACTACTCCAAGTCCCACTCTCCCACCTCCTCACCTCATTCACTGCCACATCCTGGGCATTCTGCCTCCTCTTTTCTGGGTCCTGCACTGCTGCCGCTGCCCCCTCTCATTCCTCTCCCAGTCCTGGAGCCATGCTGGTGCCGCCTCCTTCAGTCTCCTCAGCCACCCAGCCTCAACTCCTCCTCACGTAGTCCTACTGCTCGCATCTTTGGGGGTCCTGCACCTCTCACTGTGCGTCTCTCCTGGATCCTGTGCCATTCCTCGCTGCCCTGCCTTTTGGTCTGGCACTGGCCTCACTACTACAGCTCCAGGATTCATCGCCTGGCTCATGTGTGAGCACCGGCACTGGGGCCGAGGGTGACCCTTAGAGAACCCCAAATTCAGGATAAAACCCATTTTGGGTTCTCTGAAAGGAGCATTTTTGTTGAAATTCAGGTTTGTTACAACCTGAATTGCACACCCCTATTCCCAAGAAGCAGAACTCCTATAGCTCAACTAGCATATCAGCTCCATCTCACACCATAATTGGTTCTCATATTACCAATAGTCATGAGTTTTGTTTTGTTGGTGTTTATAAGACAAACTTTGCCATTCTGTTCTTTTAAATTGTTTGTTGAGATCTGTATTTTTTTTTAAAATACAAAAAGAATCTTTGTATTTTTCACATTGTCTACTAGAGTGCATCTGCAAAATCAAGATCTGTTCTAAAAACATAAGAAATGCCATCCTGAATCAAGACAATGGTCTGTCCAGCCTAGTATCTTGCCTCTGCTAGTGGCTGCTTTCAGTTACTTTGGAGAGCGCACAACAGGATCCATACCCTGCTATTTACTCCCAGCTCTAACTGTCATAGGTTATGTCCCCAGTCAACTTGATTAATAGCCATTTGTGAACCTATTCTCTAAAAACTTATCCAATTATTTTTTTAAACTCAGTTACACTATTGGCCTCCACAATATCCTCTGGCAACAAGTTCTACAAGTTAATTGTAAATTCAGTGACAAATTACTTTCATTTATTTGTTCTAAGTTTGTTACCCAATAGTTTCATTGTGTCCCCTTGTTCTAGTGTTATTAGAGGGTAAACAGCAGCTCCTTATTTACTTGTTCCACACCGCTCACGATTTTGAAAACTTCTATCATATCTCCTCTAAGTCATCTCTTCTCCAGGCTTAAGAGTCCTAACCTATTAAAGCAATAGAAACAAAGGGTCATTTCAGATGTTACGATAGCACGGTCACCCACAGTGAATCCCCGGTGTTGGCCGATGGTACCGTAACGTCTAAAGGGATTTCTGCAAGATGTTCACCCCAGTGAATACCTGGCGGGAATCTCATTGACTACGCTGTCGGACCTCCGGCCATCCGGAGGTCCAAAAGCATGGTGGGATCGGGCCCCAAACGTGGTCGGCTTGGCCACGGTCTGGGACGGGCTGCAGGTAACGTCTGTTACCTGCAGCCCAGCTGGATCGTGGCCCCGGCCATGGTCCAGGATCAGGCGCAGCGGCCGGATTGGCTGCTGTGCCCGCCTGTCTCCTGGAGGGCGGGCAGCCGGGGAAGCACAGGGGGGCAGGGCTGTGTGGCCACACGTCGTGCCGCACAGCCCTGCCCCCTCCCTGATCCCTAGGCGGAATCAGGCCGGCATGTCTAAAGGATGGCCAGACTGATTCCTGACCGGGATCCGAAACGGATCCCTGAGCACAATTCAGTGTGGCGGGCCTGGCGGCCTGTCACATCTGAAATTACCCAAAGTAGTAAAGTGATATCTTTTATTGGACCAACTACAGTTGGTGGATGTCTGCAGACTTTCGGACCTCACAGGGTTCTTTTTCAGGTAGGTCTGGGGTCTCTACACTAACCTATTGAGACTTTCATATGGAAACCATCCAGGCTAAAGAGCCCTAAACTATTAAGACTCTCCTCCTATGAAAGCCTTGAAGGTCATTTTTGTTGCTCTTCTCCAGACCTTTTCTAGTTCTATTGTATCTTTTTTGAGATGGCGAACCAGAACTGCACAAAATATTCAAGGTGTGGTTGCACCATAAATTTATACAGTCGCATTATATTTTCTGTTTTATTCTCATAGAGTCAGCGGCATAGAGTCACAAGGCTAGAAGGGACCTCAACGGTAATTAAGTCTAGTCCCCTGCACCACTGCAGGACCTGCCACACCCCAACCATCTGCACAGAGAAATCCAACCAATAGCTACAAGTAGAGACTGGGACAAACCAGAGCACATTGATGCCTGAAATAACAGGAAATCATGGGTGAAAACAGACATGACGCTAACCACCCTTGGTGGTTATTTATACATGTTGCAGGGCTGTATTGGTGCCCTATGCAGCCCTGAAACATGCATAAATGAACACCAAGGGTGGTTAAAGGGTGGTTAGCGTCATGTCTGTTTTCACCCAATGTTAGAAAAAGAAGGATCCAGATGTTCCAAACAGGTGAGCCACACCCATGCTGCAGGGGAAGGCAAAAAAAAAACAACTCATAGTCAACTGCCAATCTGTCCAGACGGAAAATTCCTTCCCAACCGCCATTTAATTATTTATTTAATAAATTTATATCCTGCCCCTCCTGCCATGCAGCCCGGGGCAGCTTACAACAATAAAATACAATAAAAACAATTTAAAACACTCAATACAATATAAAAGTATTTAAAACAGGGCTAGCAATATATAGATAATAAGTTATAAGTTAGGTGCGGGAGATAAAACCCCTCACCCCACCCTCCTGCCCTCCCCAAAGGCCTGGGCAAACAGCCAGGTTAAATATGATGATCAGTTAGACCCTGAGCATGTGTGTAGGACCCTGAGCATGTGTGTAGGCCCCACCAGCAAGGCATCTGATACACAATATAATACCTAGGCTTCAGAATGCTCTGACAGTCGCATCTTCAGCTGCGGACAATTTTGATGCTACAAAAGAAAGGGAGGGGGTAACTTTGTATTGCTGAGGAGGGGGGGCACTTCGTCCTGCAGCATGAAATAATAAAAACTTCTCACAAGATATATGCCATAAATTTATTCAACTCCATTTTGAAGCTATTCGGATTCTTTGCTCCCACAACTGCCTCTAAAGCTTATTCCAGTAGTTCACTGTTCTGTTAAAAACCTTTTCTAATTTTTAGCCTAAACTTATTGATAAACTTATTGAATCTCCCAATTTCTGCAGCCGGGATTGTTTGAGAGGGGACTCCTCCCGCCATTCCGCTGGGTAGCCTGCCAGCTGTGCAACGCATCAGCCAGCATGGAAACAAAATCCTCGAGGCCATAACATGGCTGCCCCAGTTGCCCAACCCCAAAGGTAGGATTAGGTATGACTGGAGCTGACCTGGACCTCTTAGGCCTGTGGGGGTGGGGGCGGGGTGGGTGTCTGCCCAGGCACAAAGTCCTCTTGTCTGCCATAGTCCTGCTCATCAAAGTGCAAAGAAGTAAAAATGTTAAGTCATGATCCCCATTAATCCTTCCAACCAACAACCTATCCTTTTTTAAGGCATTTCAAATGTATTTAATAAATAATAAATAAATGTATTTTCAATGTATTGAGTAGGGCATCCTTAATGCATGCCCAGTGTATTCCTTAATGTACGCCTAATGTATTTTCAGTGTATCGAGCGGGTCTTCCCACTGGCTTCATTAATTCATGAATTTTAGCATAAATAAATTGTCAAGCAATAAATTAAAATAAATAGATTTATTTCAAGCAATAAATTGCCATGCTGCCCCCTCCAAATTAAATTAATTCATTTCACTGAATTCAATCAAGAATTTTAAACACTAAATATATTCAATCAAGAATTCAATTCACTTAGTCATTTATGTCAAGCAATATATAAAAATAAATAAATTTATTTTAAGCCATAAATAAATCACTGAGCAAGTAAGGCCAGCAATTAAATATACCTATTTTAAGTGATAAAACAAATTACCAGGTGAGTAAAGCTACCCACGTGGTCAGCCCAGCAAGCGGGCACCACCACGTGGCTCTGGGAGATGCTAGAGTGGACTCTGCTTGGCCACCCATTTCAGGGGAGCGACCTGAAGGAAACTCCCACAATCCCATCTAAGAGGGCAATGCCCGGCTTTTGGAGGGGGCTACTGTCCAAGCACCCCTGTGCCTCCTGCGTGTGGGCACCATGAGACAGAAGGTAAGGGCAGAGGAGCCAAGTAAGGGTTAGAGGATCTGCCAGGAAAAGAAACTAAGGCCACCCACGTGACGAGACACCACACTGCCAAGCAGGGCCACGGGAGTAAGGGAGAGAAGCTGGCCACTGCTATGCTGCCAGGACAGGGGAATTAAGGACACCTCCGTGGCCAGTCGTCACACTGCCACGTGGGCCAGGACCGTCGACAGCAGACGGGGAAAACCAAGCCACTCATGCAGTAACCCATGCAAGAGCAAGGTATGGGGAAACTAAAGCCTTTTTTTTTTTAAACTAAGGGAGGGTGTCTCCCTCCCTCTAGCCCTGGGCCATCCAGGGAGTCGGTAGCAACAAACAGCTGCTTGGGGACAACGAGACCAGCAGCACTAACTCCCCTTGAGACCAGTGAGCACACCTAAACCCTCAGAGGTTCACCCAGAGGCCACCCAGGCAAAGTCCCTGGGGAAGACCGAGAAAGAGCAGGCATGGGGGAGGATACCACTTACCTCAGCGCTCCGGTTCACACACCATACAGACTCCCTGCCTGCTCACCACATGCCCTAGGACCCGAAGAGGGGTTACTGCCTGCTCCCGCTGCTTTTAGAGGCAAGCTGCGCAGATCAGCCCCACCCCTGGGTCAGCCAGACCCCCATACCTGCTCTGGCTCACCTGGTAGGGCAGTGCCAGCTCCCTTACCCCACATAGGTCAATTTCCAGGGCTGGGTAGGCATACAACTGCCCCCACTTACCGCAGGTGCATCCCTTGTGTTAACTCCCCTCGACCCACAGCTCTGTATAGATCTTCAGGAGGGGTTGGTGGTGAGGAGTGCATTTCGCCAATTACATCTGGTGCATCAGCTTTGGCCATACGTTTTAGATAGCGACCTGGCCACCATCATCCATGCTTTCATTACTTCAACATTGGACTATTGTAACGTGCTTTACGTGGGACTACCCATGGTGACAGTAGCTAGTGCAGAATGCAGTGGCTCGTCTCCTTACAGGGTCAGGCCACCATGAGCACGTTATATCAGTGCTCCGGGCTCTTCACTGGCTATCTATAGTCTTCTAGACCTGATTCAAGGTGTTGACATTAATCTATAAAGCCCTACATGGTCTTTGACTTACCTATGGGATTGCTTCACTCTCCGTGCTCTGGAGTGACCCATGTGGTCAGCCGGGAGCACCCTCCTCAAGGTCCCCTGTTTGGCCTAGTGGCTGCACCTCAGCTGTGAAATACCCTCCCAGCGGAGGCCCGGATGGCCCCAGACCTCGCTTTCTTCCAGTGTATGACTAAGACCTGGCTGTTCCGCCAGGCGTTTGTTGGGGGAAATGGGGTGGGGGGTTTGGGAGGGAGATCTATTGTTTTTGCCTTCTTTTTTATTGGGGTGTTTTAGCTAGCTCTTTTATTGTTTTTATATGTAAGCTACCCCGATCTGCCTGTAGCAGGAGGGGCAAGGTAACAAAATTCATTAAATAAAAATTAAATATATTTGTACAATGTAATTCTACTCCCCCTCATCGTTCTTTTTGATAGGCTAAATAAGCCAAGCTCCTTCATCCTCATCTCATAGGGTAAGTCCTCTGTCCCTCTGATCATCCTGGTAGCTCTATGTTGCACTTGTTCCAGTTTAAGTTCATCCTTCATAAACATGGGTGACCAGAACGGAACACAGTACTCCAGATGAGGTCTTACCAGAGCCCTATGCAGAGGCAACAATACCTCCTTATCCTGGCAATACCATGCCTAATAAAGCCAGATGCTATGCTGGGATGTTTTACATTTGCATCATATTGATGGCCCATAATCATTTTAGGATAAATTTCAAGCCCCCAAATCCCTTTCTTCCTCCGTTGTTTCCAACTGACGAGTTCCTAGCTGGTAATTAAAATTCTTATATTATTAAGCCCCAAATGCATAACCTTGCACTTTTCACTATTAAATTATATCCCATTCCTAACACTGCTATCTAGTGGTGGGACCCCGGGCCCATTACCGGCTACCGGATTTACCGGTTACCGGTTCTAGGAAAACTGGATTCCCGGATTAAATCCGGTATGCCGGTACCGGATTTAATTCATTGGTTTCAATGGGGCGCTGTGTCCCCATTGAAACCAATGAAATATCCCTCCCCCTCCC